>JAHWFP010038404.1:0-30642 GCA_023313725.1 Lithobius niger
TGATAGAATTCTCTAAGAAAGTATACTGTAAATCATCGACGTATACCATCCTTGCTATGACGAAGTATTGAGATAGGATAAAAAAAAAGTTTAGTATCTGCGAATATTTCTTTTCCAGCAGTGAACGATGTGTTTTAACGTTTTAAAAGACGCCGACGCATGTGTTTTTGGAAATCGATCACAAACAGAAAGGAAACAAACGATTGGTTAAAAAAAAATAATGGCTATAAAAATTGTGGTTTTCCGGCGAGCGGGGGGTGATTTTGTTACGTCCAGATGAACGAGAAGCGTGTTCGGTGATGAATCTAGCGTTCGAATGTCTTCGATTTTTCGTCAATTTGTCTTCGGTAATCTCAGTTCCGCACGAGCTAGTTTATTTTACTTGCCATTTTTGCTTCTTGCTCAGACTTTTGTTGGTTTTCTAGGTCGGAAAAGGAAGAAGGTAATAAATTGCCAAAGAATTGCAAAGTGTAGCCTGGTCACAATGGGCATGTATTCACATACTAGCCAGTGAAATCGCACTAATGTTAATGCTGAACGTTCGTTGGGATAAAAATTGTCGCTATGTCTTCAAACATTGCCAGCAAGGAAAGAAGGATATGAAGGGAAGGGCACATCAACGAAGTGGTTACTTGCGCCCATACGTAGACAGTGAAGACATTATTTGGCCAACAATACGGTACACAGCTAAAGAGATACACCAATTTTGTGGAAAATGTGTAAAAAAAAAAACTTTAGAAAATTGTAGAAACTTGTAGAAAATCATACAAAACTCGTATAAAACTGTAGAAACTTGTGCAAAACTGTAGAGAACTTGTAGAAAACCCCAGCAACTTGTACACAATTGTAGCAAACTTGTAGAAAAAATGGAGAAACTCTTATAAAATTCTAGTTTACTGTTATAAAAAAAACATGTAGGAACTTGTAGAGAATTGTAGATATAACTGTAGAAAAGTGTAGAATTGTACAAAACTTGTCATCGTTGTCAACCTGAGGATCTGTTGGCTGAAGAGTAATCTGATATAATTATCCAACCAGTCTTCCACGTAGCCAGTGGCTCGTATGTGGTGTACAGTAATCAAATAAAAATACGCAGAACGGAGTCAAAACCCCGCCTAATACAAAAAACAAAAAAAAAAAACGGTTCACTAACAAATCAAGCAAAATATAAATGAAGTCAAATCAAATTGACAATTTTTAAAAGTCTTGGTATAAAAGGTTCGTAAAAAAAAAACATTGACTCACTACTAACTCCATTTAACATGTTCTCTTTTAAAATCCTTGTGGCCACAGACTTAATCAAATTGTTTCAGGTAGACCCAACCTATTGAAAAGTACTGGTAAATAACATTTATCCAGTTTTTCATCAAATTTGTTTTTAGTCGTTATTGGTAAGGAGCTAATTTTTTTTTACGCAGATTATTCTGAATTTAATTTTGAGTCATAATTCGGAGAATTACGAATATTGTTGCGAGTTTAATTCCGGATCTCAACGTTGAAATTATGCCACACAAGCAAGGTGCACTGATGACGTCATTTGTGAAATCTGCCAAGCCCAAAGTCCACATGACGTCAAATTGTAATTTTGTCACTCCAAAATTAATATTCATTGATGACCAGGAGTGGTTAACGCTCGTTAAACCCTTTGAACCATTTGAATATTCAATGTTAGTTGAGATAATCCTATTTGATCAATTGTTGTAACAATACATAGCTATGAATAATCCCATTCGATCAATTGTAACAATACATAGCTATGAATAATCCCATTCGATCAATTGTTGTAACAATACATAGCTATGAATAATCCCATTCGATCAATTGTTGTAACAATACATAGCTATGAATAATCCCATTCGATCAATTGTTGTAACAATACATAGCTATGAATTGTCTGTACATAATGCTCTACATCAATTGTAAGGGCTCGAGCTCGCTTGGTCTTCTGTCTGGTGCTCCTAACAATTAGGTATTAGCCTAAATTCATTCCTCCTCTTCCCTCCAGTCATTTCTGATCCAAAGGTAATTTCGGCCGTTTAATTAGAATTATCCCCAACTGCTCCAAGCCCAAACTTAACATCAAACCGGACCAACTCTATTGCTAGTTTTCCTCTGCAACCCCGTAGCTATTTTGCCTAGCCGTGAAAACATGAATTAACCCAAAATTTACCAATCCATCTTGTCCCAAGTAAGCCTCACGCCGTTACTATTCCATTTTAGGTCCTAAGCCAGGGCTAGTGTCACTCTTGAACGTCAGGCGAGCCTGAACATACTATCGGTCATGTTTCACACTTAAAGCATAACCAAAACTGAACCACGACTACTAGCCTTATTCCATCAATTTAGCTTAACTTGGAATTCCCGGAATCCCTTGCATAGTCCCACCACACGTTACTTTGCAAGACCCTTGACTATGGGGTTGAATTAGAGGAAAACAGTGGCGCGTACCAGCTAGCCCTATAATATATTCACCGCTGTTTTTTACGAAGAAGACTATATTCACATCTTGCAAATTTTCACTGGCTTGCTGCCATCATCTTCTTCAGGCATTACAACAAAAATGTTGTTTCTTATGTGTGTGCACTACATCGTCGTCTGCTTTCCAATCGCCGTAACTGACGCTCGTCGAGGCCTTCCGTATTTAGTGGGTAGCGCTTTTACGAGTTCGTCAAGCTTCCACTTCGTGCCTAGCTCTTGCTTCAAGAGAAAAGGAAGGGAGAAACAAAGAAGGGTAGACAAGGAGGCGACAAGGAAGGGTATTAGAACGAGAATATGGCAGCACATGGTCAATGTGAGGAATAAAAAAGACGATAACGGCATCACAGCTCACTGCATGGAATCAAAACATCGTATCGAGTAGGAGAAAGCTGAAACGCTAGTGACATCGAATTCTAAAAAAGACCAACATCTGAGATGCTTGGAGTCGATTGCCATTAGCTTACACGAAATGGAAGGTGTTTCCTTAATAAACATCCAAGGACCATAATTCCCCCGAGTGGAAAACATCGTTGGAAGAGACTTGAAGCAAAAGCTATAGGCACGAAGTGGAAGCTTGACGAACTAGTAAAAGCACTACCCACCAAACACGGGAGGCCGCAACGAGCGGCAGTTACGTATTCGAGAACACACAACGATGTATTTGTAAGACTTAGATAAAGTCTTCTTTGTGAAAATGAGCGGTGATTATGTTCGCAATTTTCCGTATTATGGCTCAAAATTTGATGAAAACTTTCATAGTAACAGATGAACAGTTTATTGTGAATTTAATTTGAGTGTTTTCATTAACGATTCAAACTGGAAAGCCATGCGCATAAAATACACAATTTGCGACGTTTTAAAAGCAATCCCCGCTTCATTATCATGCAATAAAAGATACGGCTAAGAGCGCGTTTATGGAGAAAAGACAACGCCTAAGCGGATGCCGACAGCTTATGCGGTGTAGAAAATCAAGTAGATCGCCCAGCAGCTAGCTGTTGTTGTTTTCACGGCCGGGGAGCTACAAATGGCGTTTATGTTTATGGCCGTTTCGAGCGGAAGCTTAAAGCGAAAAGCGTTACTCAGTCGTCAATACGACATTATACGAATCAGACAAAGTGGCGCAAGCCACAACACAATATAACATCCCGATAAGTGTGGCGGTTGTTCCATTAGCACTTGGCAATTATTAAATTCCACGCAGGCTTTTGCGTCAAGGAAAGCAGCGAAGTGGCCACTCGTAAGCGGAAGTGCGTGGTCTGCCATTTTCCTATCCCAGAATGAAATTCAACAGACCTGGTACCCGCTTCCCGCTATGCTGTGGGCGGGTTTTTTTTTCTATTCCAGACAGATCGGGAGCCCGATTCGCTTGTGCCTTCCCGGGTGAGCATTTTACGTAAACAAACAAGCTGGACGCGAATAAGTAGCAAAATTCCTTTCAAACGCCGCGCCACGCGTCTTCTGTAGACGTTACGCGCGGTCTATAAAACTGTCCTAAGAAGCCAAAATCAAGAAAACACTTTAAAATCCATAAAAACATTAAAACTCAAAGAACAAGAATAAAAATAATAAATAAATGGACCTAAGGCATCTTAGAAACTGCCAATAGGAAACCTGGCCTCTCGTTTGCTAGTGCAGGATAGAAGTCTTGGAAAGAATGTACATCCATGCCTTATCTCATTTATACGCTGTGTCTGCTAACCCTCGCCTGTAGGGCCCCCGTGCATTAAGCGACCAAGCTGCGCGACTAACTCGCTGCGGCCAATGAGAATGCTTGCGGTATATGTATAGCACCCCGAACTTGGCCGCCGCGGCCAGTCAGTCGCAGCGGCTTCTGGGTTCCCGGGCGGCGGGCAGGCGACCACAGGGCGACTGTACTTGCTCCGTGTTCGTTCTTCACCGCGGTCACGAGAATTATCAAAGAAAGACGGACGCGGCCGCGCGGCACGTCGCCGTGTTTTTTGGCCACGACGACCACTGGCCGCACGACCTGGTTGCCCAGTGAGCGGGGGCCCAGGGCGACGTTTCCAAAGCCACTGAAGGAGCACGGGTCCCCTTTCCAGGGGTTCGACCAGATCCGCAAACCTCCACCTACCAAGCTGAGCTCTCTCACCGCTCAGCCAAGATGACCACAAAAATTGGCAGCATTTTCCACCCCCAAATCGTCACCAGAACGATTCGTCATCGTATCGACTCTCATTCACGTGACAGTAATAAACTACTTTGTCCATAAAGCAGAAATGTATTTACGTACTTGCTGTGTAGGGGTTTTTAGTACATGTGGGAGCTGCCCCAATGCCAACCCCGTTGCTTGAAAATGCGTCGTGGTGCTTATCAAGGGGTTGCGGGAATTTCAAATTAACCTAAACTGATGGAACAAGGCTAGTAGTCGTGGTTCAGTTTTGGTGATAGTTTAATGTTAAATATGAGCGATCGTGTGTTCAGGCTCTCCTTAAGTTCAAGGGCGACACTAACCTTGGCTTAGGGCCTTAAATGGAATGTCAACGGTATTAGGCTTACTTGGGAAAATTTGGATTAGTTAGTTTCGGGCTATCTCATACGTTGACTGCTAAACCAAGTAGCTGCGGAGTTGCAGTACTGAACTAGCAACAGGGTTGGTCTGGTTTGAATTTAAGTTCGGGGATTGGGGAAATTGGGAAAAATTCTAATTGGGAGTTGGAGAGTTGGTGGCGGAATGGAATTTTAGGTTAATACCTAATTGTTGGAAGTACCCGGCGGAAGACCAAGCGAGCTCGAGCCGTTACAATTGATGTCAAGCATTATGTACAGACAAATCATAGCTATATTCTTATGTTATTGATCAAATAGGTTTATTTCAAAACAGTGAGTATTAATTTTCGAGTGACAATGGCACATTACAATTTGACGTCATGTGGACTTCGGACTTGGCAGATTTCACAAATGACGTCATGAGCGTAACCTTGCTGGGTTGGTACAATTCCAACGTTGAAATCCGGAATTAAACTCGCAACAGGTGTTAAGATACGTTGCAGCTTTATCTCTATTTTCTGACGCTTATATTTTGTAAAATTATAACACCAAACGCAACATAAACTCCCCCAACCGACATAGTTAATTAATACAAATGTATGCAACCCCCCCCCCCCATCCCGTTTCTACCTCGTTTCTGATTGGTCGATATTCGATTAGTTTGCAGTGTTTCCCTCTGTTACCCTCATGAACCAAGCTCAGTGAACATGGTTTGTTCGGTTGTATGGTTTACTGTGCGAGGAGTAATTTGAATACTATATGTACAGGCAACCGTCTAAAATTAACCAGAGCACGGGATTATGACGCGACATCTCGCACGATATACGCGATTAGTACATGCAAAAGGGTGTTTCTTCGCAACCCGAGTTCCACAAAGTCAATTTTCAAAGGCAGCCAAAATTCAAGAGGTTTATCTCAGCGCCTTATGCCCGGTGGACACATCCGTTTTTTAGTCTTCTGTACAGCCGTACCGGCTGAGAAGACTACTGCATCGACTTTGTCCGTCCATCGCTTTTTTCAACTTCGCAACGGTACCAGATAGAGACGACCACGGTTTACAACGTTAGATTCATTGTGAGAAGTTAGTTAAACAACATGGCAAGATAAACCATCGTTACTTCCTTATAGGTAACAGATTCTTTGACGTAACTAAATTAAATAATAACATTTGATCGCCGAGTTGAAATCCTAAGATTATACACGCAATGAAAACAAATGGATTTTAGCTGCGTTTTAAATAGTGTCGTCGCATTGTTGCATGAATGCAATAGCCTTACCGTCGAGCCAAATTCTCCATTAGGCCTACCTACTACTTACGAAATCAAAACTGCATTCTAAAAATGGGAAATTAGGACTAAAATCATGTTGCCACGGCAACGTCAAGTTGGTATCGAGTCGCTGTTGGCTTCGTCAACAGCGTCTCTCTCGTCACTTCCCTACTACCACTGATCTGTACAGGCTACGTTACACGTTACGTTGTAACACTGTAACTGTGTGCCCGAAGGCGCACCGTGTTCCAAAAATGAATATGCTTTACAATCCAAATCTCCGTTAGCCGCTACTTACGAAATTCAAACTGCTGGTTAAAATTAGGCCTAAAATGTAAAATAGGGTTAAGAGTAACACATTTTTAACCGACAGTTGCGATGGTTACTACTTTTAGATTAGCATAATAGAGATAACTGTTGTAGTGCATGATAGAGGTGTGCGCCTCAACATTGGAAGTGGAGGAACTGTACAGAAGACCGGTGCGACTAGGCAGTCTCTCTAGCCGCTTGTTTAACGCGCGTTGACGCTGCTTCACCGCATTTGCAGTGTGGTGCACATGCCATCTGTTGGGCACTGTACACATACCTCCGTCGACGTTGCGTTACCGCAAGTCCATCGTGCGTTCGTTTTTCAACGCACTTCCCCACAGCACCGCAACGTCAACACAAACGCACTTCCGGTTCCTAAGTACCTTGTGTTACTTGAGCGCTGCACATATCCGTTTTTTTTTATCGAAAAAGCGTTACCAAAATTGGTGTCCAATCTCGAAGAAATTGACATGGAATTGGGATTGTTGCTTCAGAAACGATGGAAGACTCAGTGGGAAGTAATTAGGACGCCCGCGCACTGAGCGGCCAGGTCGAGCGACCAAAAACCACGATGACGTGGCCGCGCGGCACGTTGCCTTGTTTTTTTTAGCCGCTACGACCACCGGCTGCTCGACGCATCAACGCACGTTAAAAAAAAAAAACCGGAAGTGTGCATCGGGCCTTACAGTAAGAACTGCGGCTAATGCTTCGTGTGGAATTTAATACACTCCCTCCCGAGTTTTTTTTGTTGTTTTTTTGTTGTTGTTGTTGTATGGTTTTAACACCTGTTTGAATAATCTGTCTTTAATTAAGCACTCTTTATTTCAAGTGCATGTTTAACAGTTTTGGTTCGGTGATTATATTCTTTGAATGGACTGAAAAGGACCCCCAACTACCCTCCGTTTAAGAACGAGATTTTTATTAGGTCATTAAAAGTCCATTCATCCTGGCACACTTCACCCATCTGACACCCTCACAATAAATGCAGGGTGATAAAAGGGCAGCTTTGGGGCGTGTTAATCATCCACAGGAGATCATTTTATTGGTGGAATTTAATCCGGTATTAATTAACCGAGAAATTAGGGCCCTCTCCCCCCCCCCCCCCTGTTGCCTCCACTCGGAAATTAGCAGAAGGGGCCGTCTGGTGGGAAAAGATCGTAAAATAACGTAAGTTCGGCCTCTGTTCTGCTTTCGTTATTTCCAGTTTTTAGTATGATGATTAATGTGACGTGTCTGCGGAATAGCCTAATCGATTTTCAGTTTGATTTATTGGGTTGTGTACGTGAAGACTTCGGACTATTTTGATTATTATTATCACTGCCGGCAGGCAGTGCTTATTAGAGTTCGTTTGCGCACGAGAATTTTCAAAAACTGGACAGGCGGCGGCGGCGGAGAGGCCCCAGAATGCAATGCTGTAACACGTAACAATGGGGCAACAATATAGGTGAGGTGCACAACATCGGATTGTAGCTCACTCGAACAAGTTGCAACGATGCTCGGGCACGGAGAAAGTAACATTGTCGTGGTGAGTTAGCAATGTCGGCCACACATAGGTTGTCGAGAACCAAAACGAAATGTTCTTGGTTTTCGCTTAAATCTTTCAGTTTTAAACCACAGGGTGCGAAGTCTATAATTTTGAGGCCTTAAGGATACACATGCGGCTGCTGTGCCAACTTGGAATTTTACCAACATCACAATACTGTGTAATTCTCATAACAACACCAAAAACCTTCAAGCTAATCCGCAGTTGGTTAATCAGGGAATGCTACGAGGGAATCTCTTAGTCTTTCCGATTCACGGTCGGATAACCAAGTGTTGTCGAAATGGACGACGCAGTCCACAATCCTGGGGGATTCTCGTGTACGCTCCCTGAGTGGCAGTACCCACCATGAATCTACCACCTGGGCCTACCCAGGTATGCTAGTAGAAGACCTACTGGGTGGGCTGCCAGAAATCCTGAAGGTTAGGAACAGGGGTGGATCATTCATCATCTGTGCCGGCTCAAATGATGTAGGTAAACTTACTCCAAACCGTATCTATTTGCATCTAGCAACGTTTGCTAGGTCAATTCAGTCAGCTTGCTCTAACTCGCGAATAACTATTATTAGTTTGTTCCCTCGCCTCGGCAAAGAAAACTATGAAAACTATGAATCTACAGGTGGTACCAACCAACACCCTAGTTCGGAAATGCGTCGACCAGAACATATCCTTTCTCTCGGCTGATAGTGAAATTTTACACGACCACACATTCTTAGCCAGGGATAGGATCCATTTTACCGCCCGTGGTAAGACGGTCCTCCAGCAAAAACGTGCGTCACTACATGTACCAAGGGAAAATTTTACGAACTAATTGGGAAATCTCCCAGTATGCTGCCACCGACTTCCTCTGGAAATGCAACGCCATCAGAAAGTCTAAATTGTGTCTTCTTTAATGCACGTAGTGTTATTGGAAATATCGGTTGTTTTCATGACCTTGTTGCTAACGGGTGCTATGATTTGATTATTGTTGTGGAATCGTGGTTACACCACGGTTTTACAAATGCTATGGTGGTTGACCAAAACAAATATACACTTGTCCGACGCGATAGGGGGAGACGCGGTGGTGGATTTTTGATTCTTCACCGTGCGGATTTAGCAGCTGTCGCTTTCTGTTGAGGGGTTGGTTTTCGTTTTGCCACATCTTGATATTTCATGTGCCCTATGCTATCTGCCTGATCGTAGGTCGGATGAAGCGGTGATTAACATTTGTAACTTTATTGCAAGCTCTTTGAACTTGGGCTTACAAATGTGATTTTGGGCGATATTAACCTTTCCACTATTGACTGGCAGAGCTTGTATGCCAGTGACCCTCATCACCGTCTTTTTCTCGATAGGATACTGCCTCTTGGTCTTAAACAGCGAGTTGCGGAACCTATCAGAGGTCCAAACATTCTGGACCTTATTTTCACCGAAGATGACCGGTTATTATTTGATTTGCAAGTGGGCCCTCACTTTAGTAGCAGTGATCATGGGGTGCTTTCCTTCAAATTAAATATGTTTAAGTGTGGGAAATCCACGTCTATCAGTGTAAAATCGGTTTCCACCGGGGGAAAGTTAGACTTCCGCAAGCTAAAGGCCAGCCTTCGTGAACTGAATTGGGATGCCCTATAATCTTTGATAACGTCACAAATATTCAAAGTGCGTGGAATTGCTTTTTTGGAAACCTGCTAAGTCTCATTGACTACTGTCGCGTACCATCAAATCGGTATGTTCCTGCGGTTGCCCACCGCCTCCCATCGTTCTTAGCGAAAGTTAAGCATCGTAAACTTAAGTTATGGAGGAAACACAAATCTACCCCCGATGAATCGTCTCTCGTTGCCCTTGTTGGAAAATATACATCTCCATCTTTCATGTAAGCCTAATTACATCCATTTATGTAATTTAGAACGACTACTGCTGCGGTTTAAAGATGGAACTCAAAGTAAAACGACACACAGGTTAAAGAGCTATAACGCAGACAAACTGATAAGGTCAACTGAGACGGTAGCTTCGTTCCTCGCAGCGAAAAACGTAGCTACTGTCGCAGTTGGCATTGTGCCTAAAGGCCTCTCCAGACAGAAGAAAATTTCGTGCGAAGTAGTGCGCGACTACGTGCCTACAAGGTCAAAATTGCCGCAATCGTATGGTTGGTGTTGCGTTAAGGACCAATATTGAAGTTTTTTTTACACCATACTTCGTGCAGCCGCGAGCAGCCAGTCTGGTTAGGGCTTAATAGTCCAGCCAGCGTGAACGCATTGATTGTGCCGTCAAAAACCGGAATGATTCGTTTATTTTAAAATCAAAATTTATAATTTTCTAGACTAGTGTCTTATAATTTTGCTTCAGCGATCTATTGGAATAATTAATTTTAATTTCTACTGTATTACCCTTCTAGATTTTTAATCTCATAGTAATTACTAGCAAACGATTAACGTTAATACTGCGCACACACAGATAAACTTCAAGGTCATTGTAGACGCGCGATGCATCATATATGTTCGGAACGAACGTAAATATAGTAATATTCAACAGAAAATCTCCTAGACGTCACATTTTAAAACGGATTTTTAGCAAGGGAAGGACTAATGGTAAGTAAATAGACCTTTGGGGCCGTACTTGATGTAGGGTATCGAGAAAAATGGCGCTGGGAGGTATATCCCTTTAAGCCCTAACCAAAAAGAAGGAAATTTGATGCGAAGTGACGCCT
The DNA here is from genome assembly GCA_023313725.1 of Lithobius niger. Taxonomy (NCBI): domain Eukaryota; kingdom Metazoa; phylum Arthropoda; class Chilopoda; order Lithobiomorpha; family Lithobiidae; genus Lithobius; species Lithobius niger. The sequence continues at coordinate 10,789 of JAHWFP010038404.1, forward strand.
TACTACTGGCATTTAAAGGTTAAAATCGATGAAATCATATCGTTGGTGTTGAGTTCATGGGCCGATTTTTCCCATCTTTCTTTCACCATCCTGTGTCCCATTGCAGCCGGGAACAACCAGTGTGGTTTGGCCTTTATAGAATCAGTTGCATTCTTGCTACAATCCTGAAATTGCAGATATATTTAAATGAGTTATTGTAATCGAATTGCAGATGTCTTTAACTGAATTACTTATATTTATAATTCATTTGTAGAAATCTTTAATTCAATCACAGATATTTTAATTCAATTATAGATATCTCTTATGCTGAATAGTGTTGTAGGATTTGCCTTTGCACAAAACACAAGTCTTTACTAAAATATCCCATGTATTTCGTGTAAAGGTAAATCCTACTACCTCATGCAACATTACAGATACTTGGAATTGAATTAACAATATCTCTAATTTATTCGCATAAGACAATTCTTGGTGCTCAGAAGCTGACAGACAGATTCTCTGCGGATCGTGCAGGGAACATTCCAGCAAGAAATGTTCCACAGTCTCTATTCCCGTTTGACAAAAACATTCCGATGAAGGGGACAAGTACATCCTGTAGGATATACTGATCAGCAGAGCGTGGCGAGGTATCTTTAATTCGCCATATATAAAAAAAAACCTATAAATGAATTAAAGATACAAATGAGTTTTTGATATCGGTAATTAATAACAGATATCAATAACGTTCCACTCATCTTCAAATAAATTAGCGATATTTTTAATTCAATTGCGGATATCTGTAATTCCAGAATAAAAGCAGGAATGGCTAGCCAAACAGTTGGAGCTCATCACTCCCGGTAAATAAATAATTACACGGGATATAAAAAGGTTGAGTCATGCATCTCAAAACTCGCCAAGCCGTTTAATAATTTTAAATTTCCAAGTCCAGCGCGATTCATTATCAAACTATGCTTCTTAAAAAGTGACGAAAAAACAACACTAAATTCCTTTCACACTGAGCTAAAGGAGAGGTGCAATGCACACCATCGACGCGCTTTCACAGCAGCGTGTTTGAAACCAACGCCATTTTGGCGGAAATGGATTAGCACTGACCTATATAATAACGGGAAGGATGGGTTTAAAATCAGTTGCCTCCATTACTGCATTATTGGAATTGGTAATGCTTGAGACTCTAGATCTATCGCTAGAAGGATATGGAACGTTTTTAAACCGTCCTTTTAATATTATATAGATCAGTGTCAACCCATTTATCGATTCAAACGTACTGCTGTTTACCTGAAAGGTGGTCTGCATTGTATATATCTCTCTTTTAGCTCAGTGTGATAGGTGTGATTAGGAATTTAATGCTTTTTAATGTTTTTTTAAACATTCTTTGAAAGTGACTCTTACTGGATTTGAAAATGCAGGAAATATTAAACTCAGCGTTTGGTGAGTTTTGAGCCGTCGGAATGAACCATTTTATACCCTGCAACCCATGTGTCTTCACCAGTTACATAGGTTGCAAAAGAAATACAACAGCAAAACGATAAAAAAAAAACAGCTAAGAATCTGGTATGCCTTTATTAAAAATAGACGATTAAGTTTACAGACACACTTTCCCCAGCACACTTTTCCCGACATTTTTCGTGCCCGTGCCTCGTACATCTTATTGTGAGCCGTATGTGAGTTGATCGACCACTCCCTCCCGGCTGCACTTGCCATGCTGGTAAGAATGGAAGAGTCCACTTGCAATGTGGGCGTGAGGAGGGGGAAGTGATTGTTCGGCCTTTATTTCTTAACTGTTCAGCCGGATCCAGCATTATTATAAGGATTTATATTTCTTTGCTATTACATAACTGGGATTCATGATAACGAACTCCAGATCGCTGCACAGATAACTCTGTTATCAGAAAATTTTTGAAGGCTGTAATGCAGACTTTTGCACTCAGCGCCACTTAGGTTGTGATCACTCTGGACCTTGATCTATCGACCAAAGCCCCAGTCAGTGCCAGGTAGGTGGCACGGAGAATCCGCGGGTTCAATCGTCATGATGCATTGACTTCGGTTAACACAATTGTGGCATCTGGAAGATATTCTGTTGTGTAAGAGAGCTGCTTTACATGCATATTATTCCGAATTCTCAGTCCTTTCATTTGTCGTTGATACGAGTTTCGCCCCTTTCTTGAAAGGGATCCCAGCTTTGTTACCTTGGACGTCTTTCCAACTCAACGTCTGAGGTTGCATGCTGCTTGGCAGGGCTTCTCGGACAAATAAGGTGGCAATAAGTTACGGGGTATTAAGGGCACTATCCAGGCATTGCACTCGGCTTGTCTCTGCAATTACCAAGAAGAGGTGATGTTAGCCCGTTTGCGTATTGGTCACACTAACCATACACATTGATTCCTTAGAAGGGGAGTACCCCTGCTGAATGTCATTGGTGACGCCAACTACTTCTGGTCCGTCATGTTCTTGTAGACTGTCACCATTTTCAGCGAGACTTAGTGCGTCAAATGGCCGATGAGTCTGTCTTCCTGTCCTGTATTTTTTAATTTTTGCAGGTGGTACAGATATATGAAAATATCTATATTTGTTTTGTTTTTTTTAAATCTCTTTGTGTGGTGCAGTGACAATTCGGACCACTGCACCGTGACTGAGGTTGGCGCTAATGACCTAGCAGTCAACGCGCCGTAAACTCTCAATCCCCCTTTCTTGCTTGTCATTCGATCGGAGATGTTGTTGGCTACAGGGCCAACAAAGGTAAAAGCACTGCCGGAGCTTTAACCCTAATCTTCCTTGGTCGTCTTGAGACATTAAGTCTGCGGTTGTCATGAAAAAATACACTTTAATAGAAGCACACAATTAGAATTATTGAATTATTAGAATTATTTAGAATTTATGCACTTTAGAACATTAACCTATTTACAGTACGTGGTCGTGTTGTGTTGGTCCTTTACCTAATTGTGGTTCTGCAGGTTGTTTTCCATTTTCAACCAACGTCCTCTTTTAAGTTGTCCTAATCCATTTGTTACCATAATCACTTGTAAAATTTGAAAATTCGCCGTTAGTTCCTCAAGTTGTTGTTTACGTGCGCAGCTATAGTTAGTTATTTATAAAGCTTGGTGAATAGGGAACTTTCTAAACGGAAATACACTATTAACTTTTCAAATTCTACAGTATTAAGAGCCATTAGCATATAAAATGGGTCGTTACTGCGAGATTGGTTTTTCCCCTACTACCGGTGACTCCGTAAGCAGATACGGGGTCGTTCACGAGTTGGCGCCCCTCACAGCCGCCTTCCAATGCAGTCAAAGGAGGGACTGCAAAGCTAAACATCGTGGACCACTAGAAAATATCAAAGGATAATCTCCCAAAGGACATCCGACCAAAGCTTTAGCACCGCATACTCGCCTGGTCCCCACAAGTTGGAACCATTCAAAGGTCCAAAGCTACGAGTGGAAAAACGAAATCCACATTGACGTCTTAATAGGGTTAGCATTTCTTTAAAACCAAAGCAAAGCGAAAACCACAAGACACAGCATTGCAGATGCCGAACAAAAATAAGTTGCTCAATTCTCGTGTACTTTTGGATATATTAAGGATGTGTAACTAAGAATAAGGATGCCTCCGATCCTTACATCCTGTAAATCCGATCCTCGTAAGTCTGACATAACAGGATTATTTTTCTTAGTCCGACGTAGGATGCGCCAAGTCCAATCCTGTAAGTTCGACTAAGAAGGATCAAAGTTAATGACAGAATTATATTTCTTAGCACAACTAAGGATGTGTGAGTCCTACCGTTACTTCCTTTAAATCAGATCCTGAGGCCCTGACTAAGAGGGATTTGAGTTAAGAACGGGATTATTTTTCTTCTATCCGACTAAGTTTGACTAAGGATGTACAAGTCTGAGCCTTGCATCTTGCAAGTCCGATCCTGTAAGTCCGACTAAGGAGAATCTACATCATAAAGGACGTATGACGTGCGTGTGTGTGTGTTTGTACCTCTACTCCTCTGGAACCAATGCACCTGTAAACATGGAAGTAGGACCAAACGAAAGATGTTTAAATTGCGCTTCGGATAGACCCATCACTATAGGGCAGTGACACGACGTAGTATTATTGTGTATAACTCTACGGTGGAGCTAGTAACTGGGTTAGCTGCAAGGAGCACTGGAGGGAGAAAGGAAGATCGATCGTCTTATTGAAGCCAATGCTATTAGACTGGATTTCTTAAGCCTATAACGCGCGATTTTTGTTGTTGGAGAAAACAACGTTCTTTTAAGCCTAAGAGATCCGCTCTCAGAGCACTGTCTTGACTAGAAGTGCCGTTTTTTCCGTTACATTTTAATCTAGTGCACCTTGTAGCTATTACCGCCAAATGGTGTCTCGTAGCCAATATGACGTCACTTGACGCTGCTCTATAACTTGATAGCCAATAGTCATCACCGCCAAACTTTTTTTAACGATATTGCTGGCCATGGTTTTACACAGCTCGTTAAGGCACCGACTCGAGGCGATGACGTATTGGATTTTGTTTTAACAGATGATGACCTGATCATTTTCGACGTTAACATCGGCCCTCATCTTGGTTTAAGCGACCATTGCATCGTAAAGTTCCGCTTGAACGGTTCAAAAATTCCACTGTTCTGACCCACGGCTCTGCCGAAATCAGTTATTCGGCATTGAGGACAGCGCTTTTGCATGAAGATTGGTCAAACACACTGGCTGAATTCGTTTTGGCTGAGTTCGCCTGGACACAAATCGCTGTAAACAATATTAAGGAAAATTGGAAACTAGCCATCAGCGAATATTATACACTAGAAATAACGTAGTTCAGTAAGCCACCTTTATGCACTTACGTTTCGTCGGAGTGGCATGACCCGGATTCGAACCGGCTACCCAGTTCGCCCTCAGATCAGTTGCATAGCGCCTTAACCGCTATGGCCACATCCTCCACTGGCATAAAGATAACTCGCTGAACCCGTTATTAAGGTCACATCCGTGACCAGGACTCCATTCGACCGAATGTTCTCGGCCATGATAGGCAATGGAGAGGGAAGACAAATCATACACTCGAGAGGCTCAACGAGGGTAAATACATAGACAATAAATAAATATCCTGCGTCGAGTGTATGATTTTTCTTCCCCCTCCATTGCGTATGGCCGAGAACATTCGGTCGAATGGAGTCCTGGTGACGGTTGTGGCCTTAATGACGGGTTCAGTGAGTTGTCTTTACACCAGTGGAGGATGTGGCCATAGCGATTAAGGCGCTATGCAAGTGATCTGGAGGCGAACTGGGTAGCCGGTTCGAATCCGGGTCATGCCACTCCGACGAAACGTACGTGCATAAAGGTGGCTTACTGAACTACATTATTTCTAGTGTATAGTTTTCGCTGATGGCAGTTTCCAATTTTCCATGTTTTACTATAGCCGCAATCGAACTTAAGATCTCTCAACTTACCAATTGAAATTCTTAAAACTTGGAAGAAGAAGGAAGAAGAAGAAGAAGTAGTTATCACTGTGGCGGCGGTTTAAACGGGACCGCTCACTTTTTAATCGTTCTGCTTACAATGAGTGCAGGTTGCAATACTCCAAGGCTTTACTCGAAAATCGTAAAGCAAGAGAACGATCCGCGCTTCTGATGGGAGCGTTGGCTCCCTGTATCGTCTGTATCGTGAAAAAATCGAATACTTTTAGATCGATCCCACCACTTAAAGATGATGGCAGTTTTATCATTGACCCACTTCGTAAAACAATGACCTTTAATACGGTAGTGACACAACGTTGTATTATTGTATATAACTCTATGCTGGAGCCAGTAACTGGGATAACTGCAAGGGTAACTGGAGGGGGAAAAGAAGGGCGTCTTACTGAAGACAATGCTGTTTAAGAGTGGATTTCTGAGGCCTGTAATGCGCGATTTTTGTCGATTTGTTGGCAGTTGCTGACATTTTTAAGCAAGTGGAATCTTTATTTTTCAATTACAACCTAGCAGCATAAGGGATTGGAAAAAAAACGTTTTTTTAAGCCTATGAAATCCGCAGCTCTCAAAGCACTGCATTGACTAGAAGTGCCGTTGTTTAACCCTCCATTTTAATCGAGTGCCCCTTGCAGCTATCTCTCTTGTAGCCAATATGGCGTCACATGACGCTGCTCTGTACTATTTGTTCCTTTGTGCAACGACTCTCAGCCACCAATGCCCAACGGAGGTGCTAACTCGGGAACGCTGTACAATGGTGGAGTTTACCCCCCAATGGACTGTCGGCTTTAAAACCGTCACACTCGGTTGGTCCTGATGGTTTTTCGGCATACCTTTTTAAAGAGATCAGATCATTTATTTGTACCCCCTTGGCCCATATTGTTAATTTGTCTTTTTCTTCGGGTCGTTTGCCTACAATTTGGTCAATCGCCAATGTAATTCCAATTTTCAAAAAGGGCGATGCTGCAGATCCACACAACTATCGGCCTATTGCCTTGACGGCAGTACCATGCAAAACCATGGAAACCATCATTCGGGACCATATGCCGGTTTATTCTAAAACTCACAAGCTGATTGGGAACGACCAAATTGGCTTTGTGGGTGGTCGCCCCACTACACATCAGCTGCTGAGGGCATTCGATGGGTGGACCGACGCTCTGGACGTTGGTGTGCCATCGGATGTAGTACTTTACGATTTTAAGAAAGCCTTCGAGTCTGTTGTCTACCGAAAACTTCTCTTTAAGCTCAGATTTTATGGTTTTGAGGGGGCACTCCTAATCTGGCTTGAGGCCTTTTTGCTTGGGCGTACCCAACGTGTGAAAATCGGAAACTCGTTTTCGGAACCAGTGCAGATAGTCAGTGGGGGTTCCACAAGGGTCGGTTTTAGGGCCATACCTATTTATTTTGTATTTAAATGACTTATGTTGCAACCCAGTCAATGCAAGTCAGGAGAAATTTGCTGATGACCTAAAGCTGCACTCTGCTCTTGTAAACTCGACCTCAAAATATCAATTGCAACTCGAGATTAATTTTGTGGCTCGTTGGTCTGTGGATTGGCAGCTGCCTATTTCGGATAAGTGTAAATCCTTTCATCATATAGGACATTCTAACAGCTCCCGCTCATATGTTTTGACCCATACCACTCTTCCGAGTGTTTGTTCAGTTAAGGATCTCGGTGTTTGGTTCGACTCCTCCTTAAAATCCGCCACCCATTGTGATCACACAGTGGCAAATGCTAATCGTCGTCTCAGAATTGTGAACCGGATTTTTAATTCTTGCTGTGTAAAAACTAAAATCCCTGCTTTTAAAATTTATGTTCGCCTGCTTTTGGAGTATGCTTCACAGGTTTGGTCCCCTTACCTGTTGCGAGATATTTACCATTTGGAATCGGTGCAGTGTCGTTTTACAAAGCGGCTTCCTGGCCTTGCACGGCTGCCTTATCATCTGCATTTGAATCGTTTCGAGCTGGACTCCCTTGAACTGCGCCGACTTAAGGCTGACATAATTTTGACATTTAAAATTCTGCGCGGCTTTCTGGAAATAGATTTACCATTCTTTGACCTTAGCCATGATAGCAGACTAGTAAGCCCCTCGGCTAAAATTTTAATTGCCGGAAGTCCTTTTTTTCCCATTAGGGTGGTCCCAGTGTGGAATGCTCTATCTGAGCGGATCGTTACGGCTGCTTCCGTCAACAGCATCAAACAAAATCTGGACGAGCCAAATTTTTGAAAAGACCCAATTATGTTGGCGCCTGCTAGTTGGGTGGTGATTGTTGTTACTGGTGTATGCCCAGTAATACCCGATTGTTCCTAGGCAGGTCTTTCCTGGTGACCATAGCTTTTTTTTATTGTGATGAATTTTGTTTTTCATTTTATCTTGATTTAAGATAGACAATTGGCTTAGGCCAAGCTTTAAATTGCGATGCATTTATTTTAGTTTATTTTTTTATTGTATTTTATAAACATTGACAATGATAGGCCTTTTTCCCTCACTCGTCCCTCACGTTTGGCGATGCCACCGGGGACCATTGTGTCCCTGGTAGGTCTAACTTTGGTGGTAAGGCATTCGTGACCCTAACCCTATACCATCAATTCTCCTTTACAGCCGGGCAATCGTCTTCGTTTTAAACTTTTAAACTCTTACATTTTATAATTTATAATTTTTTGTTTTAACTTCGGATACCTGTTAGTGACCATCAAGTCCTTGCTATTCCGGTTGCGTTTGCAACAAACTTATTATTATTATTATTATTATTATTATTATTATTATTATTATTATTTTATGATCCACAAATACGCAAAAGAACGTGAAAAAATAACGTCAAAATTTTTTTTTGTAAACGCTCATAATGTTTGTCCATGACGTCATAGTTTATTCACGCAAACCTCCTCGAGCGAAGCGAAATGATCTGGAGAAGGATGCACGCAAAAAAATAACCTAATAGGATGACGTGTTTGCAACATACCACATATACATCTTAAAATTGGTTGTGTATCAACTGACTTGACGCGTGGAAAATACTGACCCATAGACATGGTTTTAAAAGGGTGTGAAACCTACGTGTTTCTGAAGCACGCAGATGCGCGGATTGAGCGAAGCAAAGTGAACGATTTCCACGTAAACTAACCCTTTTCAATGAGTGTTTCGCTATGCTCTCTCAATCTTTCATCTCTCACCTTAGTAGGTGATTACTTCTGGAGGAAAAGACGTACAACGATTGTAGACCAAATATTTTTCCTGGAAGCCTCTAACTTTTCGGGAATGTCCATCAACAATGGTTAGGCGGCAACAGACCAACAAGGAACAAGTCAGTTGTTCTCAGTAACAATCAGCAAACACACGCAGCTTTGCTCAAAAATTATTGTCGATCCACTGTCATACAAGCGTTACAAGTAGGGTGTGACACAGATGAATAGTGACAAAATACGTGGACATCTAAACCTTATTTAAAGAGGTGCTGTGATAAGGAATCCCCTCGATCGAAGCGAGACGACGCCAACGAAGCGAGCGATGTGGCTAGTTAGAGTTAATAACAGGAGTATTTTTCTTAGTCAGACTAGGTTCGACTAAGAATGTGTAAGTCTGAACCTTGCGCCTTGCAAGTCGGCTCCTGTAAGTCTGACTAAGGGGGATGAGAGCTAATAACAGGATTATTTTTCTTACATGCTGGGCGCTAAGACAGTCGTAAATTGACCCTGCAGTCGCCAACGTCTGCATGTGGGCGCTATAAGACAGTAGTAAATTGATCCTGCAGTCGCCAACGTCTGCATGTGGGCGCTAAGACATTATTAAATTGACCCTGCAGTCTCCAACGTCTGCATGTAAGCGCTAAGACAGTAGTAAATTGACCCTGCAGTCTCCAACATCTGCATGTGGGCACTAAGACAATAGTAAATTGACCCTGCAGTCTCCAACATCTGCATGTGGGCGCTAAGACAGTAGTAAATTGACCCTGCAGTCTCCAACATCTGCATGTGGGCGCTAAGACAGTAGTAAATTGACCCTGCAGTCTCCAACATCTGCATGTGGGCGCTAAGACAGTAGTAAATTGACCCTGCAGTCTCCAACATCTGCATGTGGGCGCTAAGACAGTAGTAAATTGATCCTGCATTCTGCAATGTCCGCACGGTTCTCATATAGTCCCATTCCATAATATACACAGAGGCGCCTTTGTAGTGGCAACAGCATGGGCTTCTCCAGAACCACTGAGTGCAAAGCCGTAATGGTATTGTCTTTAACGTGCAACACACTTCTGGACTACGTGGTAAGTTTAGTCTAAGGCATTGGCATGTAAACTAGCATTCAATAGCTTGCTTTCTGCGTTAAAGCTTTCTCGGACTGGCAATATGGTGAACAACATACAAACACCAGACCACGAGTGTGCTGGTGAAGGAGCTAAAGTATAGCAACGCTGGGTTACAAGCCTCTACCAAAGTCAATGGGTGATACAAAGAGACAAAGCGGAACCGAATTGGTACCGTAATCCACTAAAAACCGGAAACGAACGACCGTACCCAAACCGGAACCGAGCCACAAACCGATAACCTGTCGCAAATCCGAACCGGAACCGAAGCAACCAAAATATACGTTCATTTTGTGATGCAACAAGGGTTTAATATACCAGATAGTTTATAGATACTCTCTGTAAAAAATATTAATGCAGTAATTAATTTTGGCATATGGTTTAAATTTCTAAGCAAATTTGCATTATATCTGCTGAAAATATGTTAGATGATGTATGTACACAATAAAATACGAATAACTAAAAACCGGTTTTGGACCGAACCCCAATTTCTATTTTCTCAGAAAACAGGAATAACTGAAACTCTCTCCAGATCTGATCCGTAGCCAAACCAGAAACCAGTTTTCTTAAGCGTTTTAACTCCCCGATGCAAAGTTTGAGACATAGGTGTGCCATATGAATGTGTATTACACAATGTATTTCATCCTAAACTTTCCTGACATTGCCTTTTTTTTTTTTTTTTTAAAGAAACGCTTGAAGGAGTTGTTTTGGTTCACATGCTTCGTGAGCTCACGTTGCCGAATAACAAATATTACAAACAAAAAACGTCAAGTGTGCCATTTGAAATAAGCAAGTGTAGAATTGAGAAAATTGCATGTTTAAATGCTGTTGCGCTTTACGAATAAAAAATATTTGTAAAGCAAAAGAGCACTTAAGCAGATGCAATTTATGAATTCAACATTTGATTACTTAAACAAAAAAAATTATCAATTTTTATCCGTGTACATTAACATGTGAAATCTGTGTTTGTAATCTGTGTACGGACAAGATCAAAAAAAAAAAAAGTGACCGTAATTCATCGCCAGCGAGCTACGAAATATAAAATTTAGTGTTCTTTTACCTGTATAATTGTTGGTACGATGAAGGTTTTGTAAATAACCCTATGTTTGTTCTAAAGACACAGTCAGATGCTGATTTTGAACTGATGTCAAACTTGTCTCATGATTCTCATTCGGACAAGATCAAAAGAACAACAAAAAAAAAAAACACAGAAATTCTGTCAAAATTAGCTGCCAACTCCTGGGCTATACCGCTGCTGTATGGCTTTGGTGAATACGTCTTCTTAATAGTTGACGCGTTTCAACGTTCTGCTACGTGCGGGGATGGGGGAGGGGGGAGGGGTGGCTCAAAAATCCTGTTCTTTATATCCAATGACGTCTCCCTAATGTCAATATAGCGCGTAATGCTTCTTTTTGCATTTATGCATAATGCGTTCAGTGGGAAGTGCTCTTCCGGTGGCTTGGTGGGTTTTCACACTAATTCATTGAAATTCGCTGGGAAAGAACACGCCAGAACGGATGACTTTCGTGTCACAATTTGTATTTTTTTCCTAGTATTTTTTCGATTGCCCATTTTACGGCAACGACCTGTGTTTGCATTTTTTCATTTACATAGAAGCTCAACACAATCACCCCCCCAACAACAAGTCCATGCGAAAGTGTGAGGTGAATGATAATCCCTTTCCCTTTGGGGGATCAACTGAATCTGGTTTTCCTAAGTGTTTGCCTGCAATCGACTTCCGTTCCATCGACAGCGGACCATTCCAGCTTTTCTCAATCTCCTTGGCCAAACAATGGAGTCGCAGCGATGCACTTTGCCGGATTGGCTAGCTGGTGAGCGTTGCCGGATTGGCCAGCTGGGCGCGTGCGGGGAAACAGATGTAGACGACGTACGGAGCGCCTGGCTTGTGGAAAACTGTCGCCAATTTGCGTAGAATTTAAATGGCTCGTTTCGTATGCTTCGTATACACACATAAAAAAAAGAAGAAATGACGAAAAGAACGGCAAATGCGGTTAAAATGGGTTAACCTTGTCGAGGTTAGTGGCTAAACGCAAGGGGCACTCGTAACCAACACGAAGTGCTCGAAAGTAAGGCAATGAATTTCAAAGCAAAGATTATAAAGATGTTTTGAAAGTCTGCGGCTTGCTGGCTGAGGGTTTAGTTCGCTTGGTATCTGCTTCCTCCGCTTTTCTCATTATCAAGCTGAGATTAAAACGACGTTTATTTGAAGCTTACTAAGCACAAACATGGCCGACAATGACAAAATCAGTCATCATAGAGCAGCGTCAAGTGACGTCATATTGGCTACGCGACACCATTTGGAGGTAATAGCAACAAGGTGCACTAGATTAGAATGTAACGGAAAAAACGGCACTTTTAGTCAAGACAGTGCTTTGAGAGCGGTTTTCTTAGGCTTAAAAGAACGTTGTTTTCTCCAACAACAAAAATCGCGCGTTATAGACTTAAGAAATCCAGTCTAATAGCATTGGCTTCAATAGAACGATCTTCCTTTCTCCCTCCAGTACTCCTTGCAGCTAACCCAGTTACCGGCTCCACCACAGAGTTATACCATAGATTAGAAAGTTAACTAGATATACCCTCTCACTTCTTCCCATCCTACGCGGACCTCTAGCGGAAGTTGCGGCTACTAATAACTTTGCTAATGCTTTTGCCTTCGAAGCAGCACGAAAGCAAAGCATTAGCAGAGGTGAGATGGGAAGAGGTGAGACGGTACATCTAGTTAACTTTCTAATCTATGGTTATACACAATAATACTACGTCGTGTCACTGCCGTATACCTCTTTTCCCTGTTTTATCGCAATATTAGTAGCGTTCAAGAAGATGAGAGAAGAGAATAAGGAATTGAACTGCTGGTAGCTATCATGTATCGTGTAGATTTATCGCGTGTCTGGGGATTGTAGCTCTGCGGCAATGTCGCATGCGCACGTCGTACCCCCATATAGAGTAGTGACATTTGCCGCCATATTGGCACCATATTGGGACCAGTATGGGTTTTGGAAGGCATAACTACAAGGTGTACTACATAAAAATGGAGGAAAAAACAACGGAAGAGCGGATTTCTTAGGCTTAAAATAACGTTGTTTTCTCCTACAACAAAAATCGCGCGTTTTAGGTCTAAGAAATCACTCTTCACAGCATCGGTTTCAGGATGACGCCCTTCTGTTTCTCTATGCAGTGCCCCTTGCAGCTAACCCATTAAGGCTCCAGCATAGAGTTATATACAATAATACTACGTCGTGTCACTTCTCTATTGGGCGTGCAAGTTCAGCGCCTGCTTTTCTCGCTTAGTTGGCTCACCTGAGACTGTCAAGCCGCTGACTTTAAAAACTACGGAAACTTATCTCAGCGGCAAGGAGCTCGAATAAAAAAAAAACGGGAAAGCATGCCCAGCTTCCAAGCGGCTCGCGTGTGGCTGACTTTTAAAACATCCCTTATGTGTAACCTTCTTTATAGGGAACTATAGGTTAAACAGTTATCATACTACGAGATTTTTCACAATATTCACGTTGAGACATCCCCCTTTTGAAAAGGGTCGCAATTCCGCTCCCAAAATTTGCCAACAAAGAAAACATTATACACTATAATGAACGACGTAAACCATCATCTCTATGAGGCCACACAATGTAACGACGTTGCGAATTCTTTAATGGTCGTGTCGTTCTAGTTGGCACATTCCACACTTGAGAATCGTTGCCGGAATAAATCTGCCAGATGTTTTGTTGTGAACCAAGTTTTAATGAGGAGCGCTTCAGGAAACCAGCACTTTGCAATTCTTCAACGCCCTCAACTCTTCGAAGCGACTGTAACGACCCAGATTGCTACAGGCCTGCTACCTAACGCAATCTGACCCATTATTAATTTAAGAGTAAAAGATGTTGGGTGTGGCTACTGGGAAGAGAGGCTAGTCAAGAACGTTTAGACCAGACACAACATGACCTATATGGACGTACATGCAGGTGTACGTCTGGTGCGTTAAACCGTAGGGCTAGACTGTGAACAACCTCTTAAAGTAAGCACAGCTGTTCTGCACAGGTGTTCACAGGTCCTTCTCTGAACAGAAAACCTACCCATATTCTTAGACTCGTAGCCTACTTTTGGCTGTTACGTAATAGCTATTTTTAGACTATTTCGTAACACCACTAGTTTATAAACTCGGTGTAATACCGATTTCACATTGGTTAATTCAAGCGGCCAGGCCGGACTGGGGCGGGCCGGCCAGTGCCAATCGGGGCCAGTGCTGGTCCGGCTGGCCCGCTTTCGCGTTGGTTAATTCCACGGCTCGCTGATCACGATTTACAGCACCGCCACGTGTCGGTTTGTGGCAGTTGACACTTTCCACTTTATGCCGCTACACTGCAGCACCATTCATAAACCATTCTGATTTAAGCGTCGCCGGCCGGCTCAGTCCTAATTTGATTTCGCGTTAGTTAATAAAGCGGTCTTGGCCGTGCCGGGCCGGCTCTTGAAATACCGGCCCGGCCTAGGCCGGCCCGATTTCGCATTGGTTAATAACACGGTGCCCAGCCCTCCTTGGCACGGCCAGGGCCACTTGAGTTTACCAATGCGAAATTGGTATAAGGTCCTATCGGGGCCGACACACTACAACTCGGCCGAAGGAGGGAGCGCTTTGTAACCAAAAGTTCTACGGAACGTTACAGGGCAGCCCTGGTACCTAAGTATAAGGATCTTCCCAATTCTTATTACGGTAATGTCTTAATGTGTTTAAGATTTAGTTTTGATAGCAGAACGGTATTTATAAAGTGGATGTAACGGAATTCTTACCCTAAACTTATAACTAATACTCGGTATCCCAACATAAGCTAATTGCGTTATTTGTCTCGACTTATTTAAAGACGTTACACACACCTTTTCTGGGGGCCCGTCCTTGGAGATTTGAACTCGTGGAACTTGCGATTACAGTTACACAGCCTCTCGTTATCTATAGGAACGAGTAGGTAGTTTTTTTTGCGGTTATTTAATTTTAATTATTTAACGGCGCAACTTCTCGTGGCCAGGCGTGTGTCAAGACAACGTGATGGTTGACATTCATGTACGATACCGAACCGTTTTGCGCAGAAGCGGTCAGCGAGCAGTGTTCAACAGGGACTGAGTGAGAATTACAAGTGATTGGCGTGTTACAACCACGGCGGAAAATTTCTACAAGGACTCCGTACTCTATTTTCGCCAGTGAACGCCAAAAGAAGAAGTGCGACGGCTGTTTCAAGAACTCTTTCGTGTGGACTGTGAATTATATGTAACTGGCGTGTTACAAGTGGACCGAAAAATCATAAGGACTTCGTACTCTGTTTTCAGCCAAGAAAGTGACTTTCGATGCCACAAGAAGAAGTGCTACGCTGTTTCAAGAACTTTTTCGTGCTACTATTGTGGGATTTTACTTCAAGAAGTGAACCTCATCAGTGTGAAGATTTTTTCCGTCGAGTTCTACTATACTACGTCATCGTCAAGAACTCGGAAATTTTATCTTTCGACGATACAAGGTGACTACAGACTTTTCTACTCCGTATTTTGCAACTTTAAGCTGAAGTGAACTATACCATACATATGTTTCTGGAGTTATACAACGAACTGTGGCTTACAAACTGACAATAGTGTATCAGAACAAGAGTTTCTGCAACCATCAGTGACATTACATACAAACAATAACGAGCTATTAGAGTTTCCAACGGGGACAGTGCAAAGAATAATTTTTTTTTTATTTTGTGAAGTCACACCTATTTCCTGTTTCATAAATTTCCTTACGAATTTGGACCGTTTATTTTTTTTAAGAAAAGACGTCAACGGAAAGATAGCCTACTAACATTACAGTGCAAAATCCCTTCAGTTTTTCTCTACCATGGATTGTAGTGACTTTTGGGCTAAGATTACTACAGTGATTACTACGACAGCGTCAGCGGTTGTGACTGCAGTGTCGTCAGCAATCAGGTAAATTTAGCTACCGAGCCAGGAGTGCAATGAAGATGCCACCGGCGCGGGAACAAGGAGTGCTACAGCGAGTCCTAAGGACCAAGGACAAGCGTGCAGCGGAGCCCACAACACATGGAGTGAACCAAAGGATTACGTACTCTATCACTCTCAGGAAGAAGATCGGCGACAACACCAGGTTAGCCGAGCTAGCGACTAGTCTGGTACTAACAGTGCAGATTGTGTTGTAGCAGATACAAGTGTCAAAGTGCGCAGGCGTGACGATTCTACAGGATTTCCGATGTGCGACGTATCCGACAGTGAATCAAGTACAAGTGACAACAGTATTACAAACAATGGTATACGTGTCCAGGCGTTGTTGGATCTAAGTGAAGACACAGAAAGTGACAGTTTTGGGATGCCACGTGCTAGTACACAACCAACAGCGGGTTACAGCCAGGCAACAGATGGCGCAACAGTTGGTGCGTCCACGTACGCTAGGGAGCACACGGTAGTGTTAAGCCTAACATCACGGACCTTTTTTTTTTCTAGTTATCGACCGTTTTGAAAGGCAGAATTTGAAACCACTAGATGGGCGCCATCCAGTGACGATGATATTGTAACCTTGACCGTATGCTCCTTGGTGCACGTGGACGTAACAATTTTGCGCTCAATAATTGAGGAGGCACATGGCTAGTTTGTTGCAGAAAAAAAAAATTTCTTTACTCATTCTTTAGCTTGTTGAAATCATGTGCTACATAATATAATTGAATAATCGTATACGGCACTAGATGCTGCAGTCTGTTATTCGGTGAGTAGGCACCTTTAAGGTGTATTTACAATCAAGTCTAGCTTTACCTAGCATTCAGCTAACGATTAACATTGGAGCATTAACATTCATTAAAGGTGGGGGGGGGGGGGGCTTTCCGATTTTCATCCCTCAGTTAAATTAATGCAGATTTAATTCCTCCTCACTCGGCTTTCGTCGTCCAGTTAAAGCGGGTAACGCAGATGAGCCTTTTGTTATTAAACCGCCGTCAGCAACTGAATCTTACCCTCGACTGATTTTGACGTAATTTAACATTTTTTTTTTGTTTTGGGCTTAAATCTTGCACTATCATTTCACCTTTCCGCAATTTCTGTTCCCCGAATTTCAGCGCTGAACACCCCTCTTTTTTTAAGTTCTGTCCTCCATGATGCAACCCCACTTCCTCTCCGCAAAAATTCCCCCACCGCCTTTAAGGGCTCGAACGCACTGGACGACCTAGCCGAGCGGCCAGGTCGCTGCAGCCAATGGGAATGCTTACCGTTTATGTAAAACCACGCACTAATCATTTTCGTTGGCTACAGCAACCTGGCACGCGGCCAAGTCGCCTAGTGTGTTCGAGCCCTAAATCGCCGCATTAACTCTATTCGTTATCCAACCTAAAGTCTTGCAGGCAGGACTGCATATCTTTTCACGCATCCTTCAAGAAGGACAAAATAACTCTGGCCATCCAGCAAGTCAAGTCTCCTGACGCTTTATCATTAATCGGCATAGAGCGGTGGACATTTCAGCATTTTTTAGTTTGACATCATATTCTGTCCCCAGTAGCGAATCCTGGATGAAATTTTGGGAGGGGTGATTTTGCAGAAGCTAGGAGTCGAAAACACAGTTTTCTTACGGTCCCAGCTCCTAAATTTTAGGGGAGGGGGGGGGGACGAAAGCGAGACTTGTGTAACGCACCTATTTTTTTTCACGGTTTTTTTTATTACCGGTAAAGGAAAGCTATTTGTACCTACCTACCAATTAACCCTTCGAAGCTTCATTTCGTGGATTTTTGACTTCTAGCTTTTCTAGCTTTTGTCTTCTAGCTTTAAAAATTGAGAAATATTTCAGAAACAATAGGGTAAAGAATTGACACTTTTAACAGGTCTTTTACGTTGGGTTTGTTCCTTTTAATTTTTTTTGCTTTCGTCCACTTTCCTTTCGCTTTCGTCCGGACTTGTATCAATATCAAAGAGGACGAAAGCTAAATTAAAGTAGACGAAAGCCATAAAAAAAGACGAAACCAACGTAAAAAAAAACCTATAATTGTGACCCTTTTTAAGTGTGCCTCTGTCTATATAGGAAATAATATTACTGAAATTTACGCAGTCAGTGAAGATGACTTAAAAAAAATAATACAGTATTATAAGTTCGTGCGTCTGATTCGGTTTTAGGAGGGGCGATTGCTCCCACCGCCCCCCTCTGGACCCGCGCCTGCCTCTCCCTTAAAGGTACACTCCGCCTGCCTTATAATAGCCACGCGCCTATCGCCACCGTTTCGCGAGAATCTGCGCAGTAATACAAGGCCAACTAAGATAGTAGCTCCGTTCCTCGCAACGAGGAACGTAGCTACTATCTCAGTTGCCATTGGGCGTCGTAAACGAAACAGTATGAATACAAAAACTGGGTCTGCGCAAAATCTGGTTCTGCCTAATGAACCCGATTTTGATGCGACTGCGGTATTCTAGTCGGCGGAGCAATTATTATTGCAGAGCACTGGGCAGAAATCATTAATGTACTCTTTGCCTTCACTTGGAGATCGAACCACTGAACCGATTTTAGAGTTCTATAACTTATACGGAATGATTTTCGTATTTTAACATCTCAGTTTATAGTTTTTTATGCTAGTATCTTTTCTACGGCGATCTAATGGCATAAGTAATTAACATTTTTACCGTGTTTGTCTTTTAGATTTTTGATCTCATGGTAATTATTAGCAAACGATTAAAAATTAGTACATGCACACACACACACACACACACACACAGATGAAACATCAAGGTTATTGTAAGCACGCAAAGGATCATTTAATTGCAGGATGCTCATGAATGTAGTTCCCAATATTCAACAGAAAATCTCCTAGACGCCACATTTTAAAATGGATTTTAGCAAGGGCTTAACTAACGGCAAGTAAATACGTCTTTGGGGCCGTATACTTGATATGGAGGATAGAGAAAAATGGCGCAGGGAGGAATGTACCTTTAACCTTTCCGTATATGTATGTAGTTACAAGAAAGCTTCAGCTCTTCTAAAATCCGCATACCGTACGTTAGAAAACGAAGTACAGCGAGTGCTATTCCCTATTTTCTTCCCTTTGCCCGGGCGAAGCAGTTGGCTTACTAGGTTACCCCTTAGAGGCGGTTCATCCACAATCTCCTCCTTTCACTGAGGGACTAGATTAAATCACGTGCATGGCCGCGGCAAACTCTGAATTGCCTATGACCGGTAACGACCCGTTTTCCCGCCAAAATCGATCACATGGCTCTCTTTCTACCGCGTAGCAAAATAACGTTACGGTCCGACCATTGTATTTTTTTTTTCTCTTCCTTTTTTACTCCATGGAGTCAGGACTCGGGACCCCGGTTCAAATGCAAAAGAAACGGGTGATAGATTGAGTTGTCGCGGGCAAGTCTTGCCACGAAAAAAACTTCTTTTCTGGCATGAAAACAACCTCTTCCCCAATCCTCCAGACAACCTCTCTCCTCCCCGTCAGCCACTGGAGCATAATGTGAATTTCGTTGCGTTTGAATTTTATGGAGAATGACCACAATACCGGTGCATGACGTAATGTGTGATGCCGTCGTGGTTTATCGGCAAAGTGATGTGTGTGTGTGTGCCGATGCGTCGCTGATGTGGCGACAAAAAAAGCATTTAACATGCATGGGCTCTGAAGTGTCTAACCCCCACATCAATAAGTTTTTGTCGGAAAAAAAAAGACTTCCGTAAAACAGGATTTCAGTCAACAAAAAAAAAGATTTCAGGAAAATAAGATTTCAAGAATCACCACTGAGAAAAGAACGTAGTACATGTTGATGAATGTAATCTCACTTCGATCACGGAAATTACTCATTACGCTCACTTTCAAAGACAGGATACTGTCAGTATCTTGCAAATTTTCGATTGCATTTCAACAATTTCACCTGGCAGGGTCAAGAAAACCCTGCCTGATGAAGCTTGTTGAATTACAATCGAAAATTTGCGAGATTCTGACAGTATCCTGTTTTTGAAAGTGAGCGTAATGAGTAATTTCCGTGATCGAAGTGAATCAACAGCGTTTCAAAGTAATCCAAGTAAGCCTAACGGTTTATTTTGTGAATGTAATCTCCCGGGTGAACTCCCGTTTCGCC
>JAHWFP010038404.1:30742-80464 GCA_023313725.1 Lithobius niger
CCAAAACTAATTTGACAAAATTTTACGTGCACGAAATTTAATACCTTAAATTTCTGTGTAATGGGGCTTTAAAAGGCAAACATTTAACAGAGACAAACCGTGGAAGAATGAGATTAATCGATTTATTGGTGTTTCGAAAACTGGAAAATTAGACGGGAAAACGTGTATCTTAAATATTGTTTAGAATGCTTGTTCGTCACTAGGTCAATGCCAAGGTTCTCTTTTAAGAATAATTAGTTACACACATGATGGTTACCTTTTCCCAAACGGGAATTCCCGTTTTGTAGAATCCTGTTTCGCAGAATCAAAATATTCTTCAAAAATTTACCATTGCAGAAGTTAAAGATGCATGCCTAATTGGAAAAAAAAATTGTGATTATAGTTGCGGTTTCTGATGATATGTGTTTAGCCGCAGTGATCGCTGTGAGCGCGAGCGAGGCAGGTAATTTGAAAAAAAAAAAAGAATCATCCTGGTAAACGGGATTCTGCAAAACGGGTGTGTTTGTCTTTAAATGTCTGACTATTCCACGGCAGTCATGTTTTAAATGTCGTGTGCCTAAAATTTTCCGAACGGTATGTGGCGAAACGGGTTAGGCTATGCCCTTTAGGCAGAAGCTTTTAATCTGATTTCTTTTTGGCGAAACGGGACGTAACCATTTCCCGAGCCTACATGGGAAAGCCCATAGGCCTTGGTGGGGAAGTTAAAAATTTCCAGTGGGAAGGGGGGGGGGGGTTCGAGTGTAACATCATTCGAAAGAACTATCAAGCGGGGGCAGCGACTATATAGGGCAGTGACACAACGTAGTATTATTGTGTATAACTCTATGCTGGAGCCATATTGGGTTAGCTGCAAGGGGCACTGCGGAGAGAAACAGAAGGGCGTCATTCTGAAGCCGATGTTGTTAAGAGTGATTTCTTAGACCTAAAACGCGCGATTTTTGTTGTTGGAGAAAACAACGTTATTTTAAGCCTAAGAAATCCGCTCTTCCGTTGTTTTTCCCTCCATTTTTTATGTAGTGCACCTTGTAGTTATGCCCTCCAAAACCCATACTGGTGCCAATATGGCGGCAAATGTCACTGCTCTATACCTAGCTGCAAGCGGTCTTCTGTTCACTTCAGCCACTTTCGGGCCACTTACAGTTCATACTTCCGGTTTCGGTTTTGTTCTTTTTAACTAATTTTTGGATGCTGAATAGCGCCAAATGTGGTAGCATGAAATTTGCAGATTGATCTGAGTGCGTCGTCCCCCTCGCTTGCCAAATAGTTGGGCTCAATTCCCGCACTTAGACCCATGAGAAATTATTTTCCGCATAAGTGCTGTGCTGTTCAATCCGCAAAATCAGCTGTGCTGTGCTGTTCAGTCCGCAAAATCGCTCCTTTGTGTTGTATACGTATATGTGGTGTTCTTGTTCCAGTATTGGGATAGGCCTATAAGAAATTATTGATTTATACTGTCTGTGATATTTTCACTTGTTAATCAATACGGATGTAAACCTATTTACTTTGCCTTTAATTGGACTTAAATGCCAGACTGCCTGAGCGGGGAATCGAACCCACGACATTTGAAACCAAAGGCCGGAGTCCTACCCCTCAGCCTTACTGACACGGCCTAAAAAAAAGCCTCCATAGGCAGGTAGTATTTAACATGCACACGTATACATACTCAATCCTACACTTTCCAGTCTGCACTGGAGGGGCGATGGTTTGCGCGCGACACACCAAGTGAACAGAAAGGAACACACAATTAAAACGTGAAAATAAGGTTATAGACATGACGGAGAGCCAAATGGGCTCGATAATCGGTTCGTTTAGAGTGTGATGCGCAGACTAGCATCCCATCAGTGCAGACTGGAAAAGTGTATGATTATATGTATATGCGTGCGGGTTAAATGCTGCCTATGGACGTTTCCTTTTGGGCATGTCTATTGTGTACGCGGCCCATCTTGAGTCCTGTAGGTATTTCATGAGCGGCTACGTCTTCCTGGAGGGAGCGACTTTAATCGACGGCCGCCATTGTTTTTGTAACCATCGTGGATATCAACAAGGCACTCTGCTACCAAAAACATTCAAGTGATTATCTGTGTCGTTCTGGGGCGAACTCAAGATAGGCCGTGGACACTACAGTGTGCTGTGACGGTGAAAAGTTTCAAGTGAAATATTTCAAATAGGATTCATTGAAGCAAAGCAGTTCCGGTTCAATACACAGCTCTTGCAAACATTTGATTGCATGCATGGTGGGTGGTCCACAAAAAAACTGACGACCCAAGGTTTTCGAAGTCCAACTTTTCTAGTTAGCACCCGTCAGAACCAGGATGGGGCAGAAATCAAATCTAAAAAAAAGGGAAGATATCTGTCCTCTCCTGGTTCTGAAAGGTGCTAACTAGAAAAGTTGGACTTGAAAAATCTTGGGTCGTCATTTTTTGTGTGTTCCACCCTGTATATTTTGGTCATTTGCTGACATTGTGTCTAGAAATCCTTTCACTGTAACACATGGTAAGCCCCCTGATCTTTTATCTGGAATTGAAGTCGACTTCCCAGTAGATGTTGATGTTTGGGAAAGAACTTATTAGAAATATTTCACTTGAAACTTTTCACCGTTACAACAGTAGCCATGTCACTATGGCTGAGCGGGAGGACTCCGGCCTTTGTTTTCAAATGTCGTGGGTTCGATTCCCCACTCAGGCAGTCTGACATTTATTTCCAAAAGGCAACGTCTGCATCCGTATTTATTGACACTTATCGAGCCCTTTTGGGGTTCGGTCCTGTTTATGATTTTCACTTACATGTAACAATTAACATTGATTAACAAATTTTCTTCTCTTTCTTTCTTCTTTTCCATTTTAGGCGTACATCTTTCGTGGTATCACAAGTGAGGTAAGAATTTTCTTCTCTGTTTACGTATTTACTCTCCGAGAAATGGAATAGAATTCTATGGTTTAACATCATCCTATCTCTTAGATAAAATCCAGAGAACACCAAACAAACTAGTTAAAGCTCTGTTTAAACCAGTGAATTATAAAAAAAAAAAAACAACGACTTATTTTAAGAACATGAAATACTAAGTGTACAAAATCTTAGGAATTACATAATAATCTTAAATAACTATTTTAAATCTGAACACAAAGTAAAAGATGTAAAAAAGAAACATATCTAGAGTCCGGCCACTGAAAGAATGACTCGGCGTTCGTCAAATATCGCCCATGTTTGCCAGTACGATAGGTGCACCTTGCCGACAGCGAGTTCAATAAAGCTCAACATGGCGTCGAATTCGGCTTCCTTAGGAAAGCGCGGTAACACAGTCAAGCTCGGGAGATAGTTTAAAACGTCGTAAAGTATTTCGAATCTAGGGTGAGTGAATGTGGAGAGTTTAGAACAAACACACAATCCAGAATGTGTGCAATGGCTGCTACTGTCGTGAGGTTTTTCTATACGGCTCCTGCAAGGTGCGTTACGCCTGTAAGCTTTTCCGGGCAAGTTATCTACAGGCGTCGGGGAAAAAAACGGCCGCGTCTATCAACCATTTTGCAGCTCAGTTTTTTCGGACACGTCAATATTACCAGAGATACTATAGCTATAGTATCTCTGATATTACACATGCATGCAAGCAGTGATTTAGGAGTGGGGACCGCACTCTAGTTTGCCTTTTTTGATGGTTGTGATCGGTGTTAGCAGCAATTAAAGTAAGCGGCGGCGCCAAATTGGGACGGCGGTGACAGGGAAAACGATACGCTGGTTCCTAGTTTCGTTTAGGGTTCAAAACGTTTGTGCAACACTAAAGGCTTAACGTCTGGATACGAGAAATCTTACGAAATTATCGGGAGTGGACAAAAGACGATGTTGATTTGTAACTACACTTTGTACCGATTACGTGTGTAAACAAGCGAGCGGTCGCATTGAAATGCATGCTTATCTGACAACTAACACTGCCAATGTATTACTACAAGGATTTGCACACGCTTCAAGGTCACACGTGTGAATTTATTGTTGACTATTTTCGCATCCCCAAACACAGCCGAAATCACGAGACTGCTTCTATCGATTTAAATCGTAGTCCAACAGTTTTTCGTGATAGTTTGCTTTTTTTAGACACGTGGAAATAAATTCGTATTTATTCTTAATTCGTCTTATTTTACTTTATTTGTATGAATTAAATAAATTCTTAAATAAATTAATAGTATTTAATTCAATATTTGTTCAATGTTTGTTTCAATTATTTTGTTTGTTTGGCTTTTGGGCAGCTGAATTTGGATGGCTTGCCTGCGTTACTTGTTGTTGCCTAGCAACCACTAGAGGAGGATGAGTGATACGTTAAGCGCGACGTTTAAGTACGAACCTTCTTTTTAAATCGTTTTTAAAAGTACTTCTACTGGAGCAAACATTTTCTCACTTCACTATGTTGTGGGAGGAACCATAAATTATCTTTCTTCATTGCTGAAATTATTTCATGTGTTGTACGTAGCCATCATCATTCCCATTGAATTCAAAGCACGGGCGAGCTCGATTCGATCGTATTCGCAGCTGTCTCTAGCGACAGGAACTCCCTGAACCAAGCTCATAATATAGCGTTGCCAAACCATACGAAATCTACGTACAGTATAAATGTGCCTTCGTAACGGTTAATGGAGAGCGCACCTTGCGCGCACCAAAAAAACAGGCGAGCGAGGCCACGACTTAAACAATCGATGATAACCTCAAGTCATTCTCTTAGTGGCCCGATTATAAGAAGTAAAAGTCTGCGATTTGAAATACCTTTAGTGAAAAATTGTTATGGAATGAGGAATATGCGATATTATATTCGTTGGACCTTTAATCAGCTACCCAATAATCTCATGTCTCTAACAGGATTTAAACAGATTAAGAAAGAAGTTAAAAACTGGTTATTAATAAAATAATAATAAAAGTTTAAAGAAAATATGTATAAAAAAAAACTGACTATTAAAATTATAACGTAGGTATTGAAAAAAATAGTGCTTCAGATAATGAGTATGTTGATATAATGCTTTTTATTTTTACTAATGGATTAATGTAAAAATTCACTTGTAATACAATGTATGTAAATATTATATGCAACCTATACATATCCTACCGATTTCGGGATTCAACGGTGATAAATAAACTGTCTATGTATAAAAAAAAATATTAAAAAATTACATAAAATTGCCATCTCGGACATCTCCATGTAAAGTGTATCATTCTGTGGTGGATCCGATATAGTGCTCCAACTGTACCTATACTCTTTACTGTACCTATACTCTTTACTGGACCAACAACACGTCCGCCGAATCCAATGTATTTTTATTAAAAAGAATTCCGTAGTGTTAATTAAGCTAAGGTAGCGGTTTTAGCTAGAATAGGAGAAGAAACACCCAGCCTTAAAGTGTGACCTCGCTGCAAACTTCCTCGTAGACTGTACCTGTTTTATGAAGCAATTCCATTTCGGGTACGACTTTACTGCGATGCTCAGCGCACCATAAGTCTGAGAGCTGGAAGTTGGAGCGTCGTGTGCCTGTTTATTTGTATTTGGGGGCCGTCGCGTTGGACTGATTCCTTCTTTTCCCCACAGAGGCGCTGATCAATTTCCATGATGGCCGCCTGGAGCCGCGACCTGTTTCTTATTTTCCCCACTAGGGGGATGTTCAGTTCGGTAACGACGCTTTTGCTGCGGTCTTTTCTCCGTTGCAGCTCTTGACAACCTGAAATAAAAACTAAATAAAATATAGCGGGATGTAAAAAAAAAATAAAATAAAATAAAAATGTGTAGTAAAACGAAATAATAAAAAGGTGATGTCTGTTTCGGAATAAAAATTGGGGCAAACTGTCGTAACGTCGTAACGTCGTAACGCGAAGGCCCCTTTTAGAACGAAAACAGATCGGAATAGAGTGCAAATTCTGTGCCTTGTAAAAAGTGAAATTTTCACAACATAAAAATCTCTTGTTATTATAATATTGCAGCAAGACATATTTGGAACTGCGCCGAATTTACAGTAGCTTGCTAAAATAGTGTACGCGACTTGTCACTACTAAATCTGATGCAAGCCTATATACGTTGCTTTTTGGACTTAATAGGACATAAATCCTTCCGGTGTATCGTGCGACCCGATGAGATTGCCGTTGGCAACATTTACACAGGTGTTAGAGTTAATGACGTCAAATCACCTCGCTCGCAAGAAAAAAAACAAGAAAATGAATGGGTTGGCAACATTTACATACATTTGAACTAATGTCGCAAAACTGAGTCGTGCAGGAAAGTCAACAGGGATTTATGTTCCTTTAAGTGTCAGATTGTCTGAGCGGGAATTGATTCCACGACCTTTGAAACCAAAGGCTACCGCTCAGCCAAACTGACACGGCCCAAAACGAAATATTCATAGGCAGCATTAGGCACGCGTACGTATACATATAATCAAACAATTTCCAATCTGTACTGGAAAAGCACCTATCAAGTGAACATAAAGGAACACAGAAATACAGCGTGTAATAAGGTTATAACATGACGGAAAGCCAAATGGGCTCGAAAATTGAATAATAAATACAGATGCAAACTTATTAACGTTGCCTTTTGGACTTCAATGTCAGACTGCCGGAGCGGGAATTGAACCCATGATCATTAAACCAAAGGCTGGAGTCCTACCGCTCAGCAAACGTAAACAGGTTTGTATCTACATATATAATTACAAACAAAAACGTCAAATGTGCCGTAAAAAAGGGGGATATATGATTGAAGTTTCACTTGTTAAAATGAACACGGATAAAAATTGATTATTTTCCATTGAAATAATAAAATGCACAATTGAGAAAATTGCATGTGTTTAGGCGCTGTTGTGCTTTACGTTTTAAATATATGATTGGTAAAGCACAAAAGCACCTAAACAGATGGAATTTTCGCAATTGTACATTTTATTAGGCCTATTTCAATGAAAAATCATCACTTTTTATCCGTGTTCATTTTAACAAGTGAAAATTCAATCATATATCCCCCTTTTTACGGAACACTTGACGTTTTGTTTGTAATCCGTGTACCTTTTTTGCAGCTATGGCGTCGCGCTATAAAGCTTTATGCATGCAGTCGATTGTTGCTGGCCACTTTGTAACAGTTCAACTCAGCTCTGAAAGCCTGCATCTGCGAAGTAAATACGGCATTCTATGTTTCTAGATGCCAATTTCGGCCTCGAAATTAACAACGTAGCTTAGTTTAGTTTAACTGTATCCACCCAAAACCAAAACTGGTAAGAGGAGCCGCCAAGTTTACAAAAAGGGTCGGCCTTTCAAAGTAGTGATATCATTCAACCAGGGAAAGGCCGCCAAGGTTAATCCTATTAGCCAAGTTAATCGCACCTACTAATAGTTCGAATGTTAAATGAAAACTAGAAGATTGCTACTGCGTTGTTACTGGACCCAAGACACCTGATTCAAACGATTTGCAAAGATTTGTACCACATGGGGAATTTACACCAGTATGATGAAATCACGTATAAGTTGGTTTCAGTTAAAAGACACAGTCTGCTAGTGAGCCGCCATCTGACTACAATTACATTCTAACAATTAAGCTCCAACAACAATAAAACGTCTACGTCTATCGTTTAGCTGAATTCGCCCTTCAACAATCGACTTTTTAGCAAAGACATACCACGTGCACGGATGAATGGATATGGAGTTTACAGAGTGGCATTGTTCCCTAATCACAATGGTTAAAACCATGTATAACAATCAAAATGATCGTTCAGGGACCTGTAACTCCGGAATGGCTCGACCAATCGAAAAAGTGGTCTCTGTGAGGGCGAAGCTCATGGAAAATTCTGGCTTAGATCATGTTTCAGATTTTAGGTAGGTTCAGTAGTTTTTCTAAACCGCGTCACACAAGAACAAGAACAAGAACAAGAACAACACCACCAACAAGAAGTGAAGAGTTTTCAAATTTTCCTGTGGCTCCGTACGTTTACTCTTGCACGGTTTACTCTTGCACGGAATTGTATAAAAGTTGGAATAAACTTGGGAAAAGTTGCTATCTACTACCTGGCTAAGTTTGGTCGAAATATATTGAATAGAAACAGAGAAATTAATAGTTTTAGTTTTGCTGGAGAGAGGACTTCAATCATATATATACACGGCTGTCGCCGTGTATGATACGGAGCAGGCGGCCAAGTCATCGACCACGCCATTCCGTCGTACAATCAAGTATCCCAACCTGTAGTGCTATCTGTTGAGGGGATTCGCCTTCAAATTCGGGTTGGGACACTTTTCCAACGTCTTCGAACAGATGTCGCCACTTACCAAACCTGACGTGTCGCCGTCTATTGACGGCCTTGGACTACAAGTTTGGGTTATAACACTTGTTCCAAAGTCGTCGAAGAGACGGCGCCACTTACCAGACTTGCTGCGCCGTTTTTCGGTTCGTTTTTTTGGTATTGTTGTGGTACAAAACCGGCCAACAAAGTTTTAGTCGCGTGGACTGTGCCATTGTCGGTGTTTGAGCTAAAAAAAAACAAAAAACAACACGTGTCTACTAAACCAGACAACTTTAAACCAAACGACGATTGGTTCTTAATTTCGAATCCCCCAATGGGCCTCGAAATTGGCAGCCGGATACGATGGAAAGGCGCATTTATTTCGTAAATGTTCACTTCCAGAAAGCAGTTGAATTATTTTTAAGTGGGCGGCAACAACCGTTCATCCGACTGAAAATTAACCGGTTACCAATTATGTTTAGAATAAAACTTCCTTCAAAAAAAGTTCTATTTATATTTTTGGTAAAATTAATCCTGCTTACCGAAATTCAATATTTAAGTTATTTTACGTCGTTTACTCATGCTCCATAATGTGTGTTACAATTCATGACTTTAAACAGTTGCAGTACCCGTTCTAATTTGGATAAATGGACGTGATTAGGCTTAGATCTTCATCGTTCATCTAAGCCTAATCACATCGATTTTTCCGAATTAGAACGGATATTGCAGCTGTTTAAAAGTCAGGAATTGTAACTAAATGTACATTATGCACTGTTGCATGTAACATGCAATAATTAGACGCAAATCGCTGTAAATAATATTAAGGAAAATTGAAAATAAGCCATCAGCGAAAATTATACACTAGAAATGTATGATTTCTAGTGTATAATTTTCGCTGCTAGCTTATTTCCAATTTTTCTTAATATTATATACAGCGATTTGTGTCTAATTTTTTTCTCCTTCGTTGAGCCTTATGAGTGTATGATTTGTATTCCCTCTCCATTGCCTATGGCCGAGAACATTCGGTCGGATGGAGTCCTGGTCACGGTTGTGACTTTATTAACGGGTGCAGTGAGTTATCTTTATGCCAGTGGAGGATGTTGCCATAGTGGTTAAGGCGCTATGCAAGCGATCTGGCGGACGAACTGGGTTGCCGGTGCGAATCCGGGTCATGCCGCTCCGACGAAACGTAAGTGCTTAAAGGTGGCTTACTGAACTACATTTTTTCTAGTGTATAAATTTTGTTGAAGGCGTATTTCCAATTTTCCATAGTATGTAACATGTAGCGGTAACGACTTAAAAAACTAATTTTGGTAAGAAGGATTAATTTTACCAAACATGTGAATAGAACCTTTTTTTGAAGAAAATTTTATTTAAACATAATTAGTAGCCGGTTAAAGAACGGTTTAGACGGTAGAAGCAAAAAACTTTTTTTCCCGCCATTTTTGGACGCCATCTTGAATTTCACCAGGGTGACAAGGTGGCATCATTACGTTTTGAAGTAGGAACATATTGTAGAACATATCTCTGCGCAAAAACATTTTGTGCAGACAGTGTTTTTAGGTTAGGCCAAAAACCAGCATTTGGCAACTGGACTACCAGTAATACTAGTAATTAGGAAAATATCAATTCACCCCTTTTTTTTTCAATAAGGAAACGTTAAGCTGCGTCACTAATAATGACGTTTATGTTGTCAGGCGACCAAACTCTCCCCATCAATCAAAGTCTTTCTGTCATTTCTGTCGCATTGTTATTTATCCTCAGATACCTGAAAACAATCAAACTTACTAACTGCCTTAGCTCTGAAAAATACAAATACTTCTATCAGCTGTTCCATATGCGGCGTAATGTATACAGAATACGCAAATGTCGTCTGTTTTTAATAAATAAATAAAGAAAGGAGAAAATACAAAGTGATTGATATACTTGAAAATAAAGTTGGAATTGAATTAACATCCTTCTCAACTGCTAAGGTTATCTGGCGACGGAAAGGTACAATTTACCTAGAAAATACCTAGGATCTTTTACATGCAACAATTAACTCGAGCATAATTCCATTTCCGGAGTACCTCTCTCCTCCTACGCACATGGGTTGGCTGATACGAAGTTCGAACCCGAGACCTTTAGTTAATGACACAGTCATACTAACCAGTGAGCCATTGAGCCTGATCCCCCCCCCCCAGACTTGTGAGCCATGCAGAATACTTAAACTAGTTTAGTTAAATACTAAACTAACAGGTATTGGTGTGCTCGCAGTTACTACTCGTTTTCTAAGTTACAATACTATAATGTCCGCGGCCTATCTTGAGTTCGCCGCGGAACGAACACAGATAATCGATTGTACGTTTTTGGTAGAAGAGTGCCTTGTTGATATCCAAGATGGTTACAGTGTCTATGGCGGCCATCGACTAACGTCGCCCACTCCAGGAAGACGTAGCCGCTCATAAAATACTTGCAGGACTCAAGATACGCCGTGCACACACAATAAACTGGTAATTGTTTTACAGAGTAACGCAACTATATGTTGCCACATTATATTGAACAGGAAATGAATACAGAAGTGGAAGTCCCGTTGAGTTAATATACCAGGAAAGGGCAGACTAAATAGAAAAAGGAAAGGTTGTGTTGTGTAGAACGTCAAGGCAACTACTTTTAATTTCCTATACCTGAATTTTACCTTGACAGTAAAAGATGAAATGCAGTGCCACAGCTGCACACGATAAATCTTAAAATGCTCTTTTGACATGTCGAACTCCCCATCACTCATAAGGGAGGTTTGTTTTTCTGTTCAAGTTTTGACTCTTTAAAATGTTCGTTACGTTGCATGGAATGTTTAACTCCTTTTTAAAGGGTAAAAGAAATATGCACAAATCGTGGTAATTTATATAAAGGAAAGATGTGAGAGGAAAACAAGGCCAACATCGAAAATCATACACTAGTGCCGATTATTCGTTCGTGTAACGGCTCCTCTACACCAACGCCATAGTTAAGAGGCAAGCAGGCAACGTAACGTGTGGGTCATGCTACAGGTTGGGGGTAATTCCAAATTAAAACCTGCTGATGGAATACGGCAGAAAATCGTGGTTCAGTTCTAGTGTGTGTAAAGCGGTTTATCTTGAGTCCTGCAGGTATTTTATGAGCGGTTACGTTTTCCTGGAGGGGGCGGCGTTAATCGACGGCCGCCATTGTTTTTGTTACCATCTCGTATATCAACAAGGCACTCTGCTACCAAAAACATACAATTGATTATCTGTGTCGTTCTGGGGCGAACTCAAGATAGGCCGCGGACACTATAGTGATGTTTTGATTGTTAATTTGAGCGGTGATCTGCTCAGGCTCGCTTGAGTTTTGGGGGCGACTCTTGCCTTAGCTTAGGGGCCTTAAATGGTAGGCCATAAATGTTAGGCTTACTCGGGAGCAGGTAGTCTAATGATTGATTTCGGGCTATTGTTTGTTTGGAATGGTCAATTTTGCTGTTCGGGTTGCAGTGAAACACTGGCAATAGGAGTGGTTTGGGTTGAATTTAAGTTGGGAGAATTGAGACAAAAAAGGGAAATGTTTCAAATTAAAATAGCCGAAATTACGCTTGGATATGGGTTGATGGAGGCTTCGTGGCGGATGAATTCTAGATCAGCACCTAATTGTTGGGAGCACCGGGCAAAAGATCAAGCGAGCTCGAGCCATTACAATTGATGTCAATTCATACGCTATAATTTTTACAATAATGATCACATATAGCATCATCACAACTAAGAATGAATATTAATTTTGAAGTGACAATGGGTTGTTACAATATGACGTTATGTGAACCTTGGGCTTGGTTAGATTTCACAAATGACGTCATCGGAGCTACTTCGCTGGGGTGGCATAATTTCAACGTTTGGGATCCGGAATTAAGCTCGCAACACTAGAAACGACGCAGAACAGTAAGCCGTCTTTGTGCACTTACGAATTGGGTTGCCAGTTCGAATCCGGGTCATGCCACTCCGACGAAACGTAAGTGCATAAAGTTGGCCTACTGAGCTTCGTTTTTTTTTAGCATATAATTTTCGCTGTCTGGCTTGTTTTCCTCTTCCCGTTTAAGGAGGAAGTTTGTATCCCTTTCCTCCCGCCTATTTAGAACTATACAAACATTGTTTCCGTTCATTGAATATGACCTACAAGTTAGTAGTGATGTTAAAAAGATGTTCATTGAGCGCATCACAGATTGATGCTAAAATCAAGGAAAATCAGCGGATTTCCATGCGTTTCATTTCCTTGTAGTGCTAAAGCAATTAACTGAATGTCTGTTTCTGTTGCCATCAGTTTGGATACAGTTTGCATCACTGCATGAATTGTGTGACGTACTCAGAGAGCTCTTCCACCATCCTGGATGACCTCTTTCCCCACGATGTATTTACAATGTTGCTTCGCAACGGTACATGAATAAACGCACTTGTTTCACACATCTCCACAACGCCAATTCGACGGAAAATTTGTCCGAGCGTTCCACTCCAGGGTCCCGCCTGGGAACGTGCTGGCACCTCCTGCCCATGCTTCCTAGGATGGTCAATCGTTGACCTCCATCTTCGGACTGCATTTACGACGCACTCCCCTTTGTAGACCACTCCACCGAAGAATACACTTCCACCTCACTCCAATACGAGCGTTCCGACTCTGGGTGTCACGCAGGCCGCCAAATTGTGGCTGCCTTTCGGTGCACCCATTGTCCATGCCACTTCCGGCCATCACGTCAAGGTCGGCATCGCGGCACCTCCACAACACTTGCAGTCCATTCTGCATCCATCCGCGAAGTACGTACAAAGTCCATCTTCGTTGACTTCCACACAGCCACCCCATACATGCTTCCCACGTTTCTTGATGACGACTCCTTGGTGGTCCCATCCATCGGTTGTGCCCTCTCGAGCGGACGAGCAAATGGGAGCCACCGTCAAATTCGTGCAAAGCACGTCCAGCAACCAGTTAGACAGTAAAAGAGAGAAAAATTGGCGCTCCCACCCACTGCTTTCTGTGGTGTACATTTCAGGGTCTTTTTCACCCTTTTCTGCTCACCTGCTGGAAAAAGTAATGTCCAACCTTCAGCAGAAATTCCGGAATTGTGGTCGTCCGGAGTGCCTCTGGTTTCAAGGGGGGTTTGGTTGCCACACCACCTACCCTATCACGCATCGAACACTCTACCCCAATCCGTTCATTCAACCTAATTCTCCAATCCATTTTCATAGATTGTGCCCTTAGACCGCAGCACTCACGTGTTGGTAAAGTGCATCTGGCCAACGCCACTAGAGCGAGCCTACAGCTTTAACCAAACACGCTACGTAGAGCTTGACCTCGCACTGCCATCCCGCATGCGGGTAGAGTTCCCCACTGGGGTTCTCCCACATTTAAAAAGAACTACCGTCGTAGCCTTCACGTCACCAAGTCTAGTGACCAGACGCCGAGAGTGTCGTACTCCCATATCGCGTCTTTTACGGAATAAACCATTCCGTCAGGATCGTGCTACACGCCTTAATTGCCCTACCTCACACAGTAGTCGTCTAGCTGACCCTTTAAGACCAACTAACTAAACAGTGTGTCCGCTACCGAGCTGAACAATCACTTGAAACTAAAATAATTTACGTCAGTCTCACGAAAATACCTTTCAGAACTGCCCCTTAAATTAGTTTCCGTCTGTGTGTTTCATAGCCCGTTTTGGATTGATTCCTTCCGGTCTACCAAAGCTCCGCCATGTACACACAGGTGCTTCCCTGCATAGCTGATCTGCGGTTTTTGCCTAGATCGCTATGCATATAAGCCTTCAGTAATCACCCTATTTTCGGTTTCTCCTTGTTCCACAACAAAACAAAATAGGTTTCTTTCTGGATCGCCACCGCACATATTCCTGCGTGCATGATTTAAGAAATCTGCAGGCAGCGTATATGAGGATGCGATCTTCGTTTGTACGATATAATAAAAAATGTGCTTTCTTTTTATATGCGACAAACGGGTCAAAATGCGGCAGCCCGTTCACGCTCTTATTCCAGGTTTTGTTACCTGAACAAGGTTGTAGACTGATGCCTCATTTTCGGTTGCCCAGTTACCGTCTTAAATTGTAAGCCTTTTCGTAGCTTCACAATTAATTTCGATCAACTGACAATGGCCCTGACAAGGTCCAATTTTGAAAAAAATTCGGTTTTGACCGGAACTCCAGTCAATTCCTAATTTTCCCTTTTCAAAACCCATTCTTTGGTCAGTTAAATCAGTGGTTAAGGCCGCACTGCGCATTTGGATTTTCGGATCCAAATCACAAATCTTTCTCACCTATTAACCTTCCAAAGTTATGTCTGTAACAATTGGCAATCCAAAGCCTACTGACAGCTTGTAGATTAAACCAATTTTACAGCCCTCAATTCCCTGCCATCCATACAACAATGAACCGTACTTGTTCACGTCTCCAGGAAGAAGGGGGGGGGGGGTACGTTTGACAAATATGCTTTCCTTTTTTTTTTCCACAATTTGTCACCGTACATCCCGTCCGTATTCCAGGCAACCATTTCCGATTCCAGAAACACACAGAATAAAAGAAAAAACCCACTTTTTCCTGAACACAATAAAAAATTGCGTCCAAGTCAAGTCGCCAATTTGCCGAAATTAGTTTATTCCTTTCGGACTATCTTCGCAAATCGTCAGCTTTTCATTTACTCCAGATCGTTGAATAGTAAACTATCCAACTATGGAAATAAGCGAAGTTTAGCTCCAACTTTGCTCAATTTCCTGCTATTTTGACGTGCCAGTCTTAGCGGGGACACGTTCGAATCTGAATAAATCCATTCCGAATTGAAACCTGTCTTCCGCCCAAGAAGTGTCAAAACCTTCCCCATTTTCATGAACTAAGGTAGTATTTCTACCATTCTCAGTCCTCGTCCTTTTTCGTGCATTACCTAAGTCCAAGTTTTGCATTACTAATGGTCGTGAAATAGGAGGTACATTTTGCTGAATTACGAGCAGCGCAACCCGTAATTTTCGCTGGTGAGAGAAAAAATGTTAGCTATCCCGCTTTTTTTTTCTCTGCGAAGTGCGTCTTCAGTCTGGACCCCTTCCAAGGTTTATATCCACACTTACTGCACTTCAACTTAAGTCTGTTTTGTATCACAAACCTAAGTTCTTAAGCAATAGCCAAAATGCTTTCAAAATGTTGAGGACTCAGTTAGCTCACCACTGATCGATTTGACTTTCGCTCGTAGTTTCAAAAGTGCGTCCTTCACTTTTTCAACTCTTACAAATATATGTGTAGCGATTTTGTTTCACTACTCAGTGTTTTGTGAACATCTTTATTTTCTTTTCAGAAAATTGGTGACTTTATTCGAGCCGTCCTTTACCATCGGGAAAGAATACAGTGCGGTTCATTGTAAATCTCGAAGAGTCTACAACTTACCTCCCAGTTTAACGTTAATTACTTGCGTAAAAAACGGGGTTACCATTTTGTCATAAACCGGAAGATTTCAATGACAAAAAGAATGCCCAAAGTTGGTTTGCCGTATTCCGTAGCTTTCAACTCTCGAAATATAACTTCCCCAACAATTTTCGCTTGTTATTTTTTCTCCCGACTAGGTAAGAAAAAATTTGCAAAAATCATCCGCACACGATTTTTTATTTCATGCTTTTTCCATCCCGAAGGTTTGGAAACATGAACTTGCCTATCCCGAAGGTTTAGGTTCAAATCACGGCAGGCCCCCAAAATATGTGACGTACTCAGGGAGTAGACGATTGAATCCAAGAATAATCTCAAACCCAATTTACTCCTTACTGCATAGCTAGGGGACTATGCACTGAGAACACATATTAGGCATAAAACACAAGTTTAGGAGCTTGGTCTTATCCTGAGCTGAGTCCAGGGAGACAACCTTTCGAATTGTCTACCCCACACCAAGTGGCTTCCCATGGTTCCTGCCCTCGTATTTATGCGTGGGCCAGAACAATAGAAGTCGCCTGAGGCATTACGTTGCGTAACCGCTAACAGGTTGGAGCCGGCTCTGACTGGTTTTGAACAATAGAGTAGCCTCGTTCCCGGCTGTTGGCGTTCGGCCAAGTTCCGGTGTAGACGGAAGTTGACAGGATGCCAAGCAGCTCATGTACCTGCAAGGTGCACCATGTGCGTTCACACAAGGTGCGCCCTGCTATTCGTAAATAGCGTGTTACAATTGGACCCTCCCTTTTAGTCTTCTGTGCAGCCGTACCGGCTGAGAAGACTATTGCAACGACTTTGTCCGTCCGTCTGTCGCTTTTTTCAACTTCGCAACGGTACCAGAAATTGACGACCACTGTTTACAACGTTCGATTGGCAGTGTCAAAAGATAGTTAGATAACATAACAAATTAAAACGTCGTTGCCTCCTTATAGCTAATAGACTTCTTCGACGTAACTAAATTAAATAATAACATTTCATCGTCGATTGAAATCCTAAAGATTTGTGTTCGTTCTGCGGCGAATTCAAGATAGGCCGCGGACACTATAACTGCCTTCTTGTCCTATTTATTAAATTGAGAAAAAATTTGTAACTGGCGTCCGGATGTCGTTATGATGCCAGACCTACAGAGTGAGCAGTTGACTCTGTGTAATTGAAAAATTAAAAAAAAAAAGTGTTAATGTTTTGATCAGGGATATTTGAAGAAATAAGTCAGGGAAGATCAGGGGTATTCATTTTCAGATAAGAGTATGAATCCTGCAGTAAATCACTCGTGAGTTACTGAATGAAAGATAAATCACTAAATCAAATGTAAATCCGTAAATCAAAGTTAAATCAGTAAATTAAGGGTAATCATTTAATTAAAGTAATCCAGTCAATCATTATGTAAAACAGTAAATCAGTAAATCAAAGCAAAATATTCAAGCCTTTGTTGGACGCCTCGTAGGTACTGATCCCCAAAGGTGCCGTTTCTTTAGGTCGTGGAGCTATCGCTAAAGAATTATGCTCGACACAGGCACGCAGAAAACTGCTGTAAGTTCTACATTACTGCAAGTAAAAAATACACATTGACTTTCTTTCATTACTGAATTTCTATGTTGGATTATTAGTATAAACATTGGTCAACACAGAAATTTAGCAATGGAATAAAGTCGGTGCGTTTCTCTTCCTTGCCGTGGTGAAGCGCCTGTAGCTGGGTACGCCATGCATCAGTCCCTAGCACTAGATCCCTAGGCCTAAAGAATCGGCACCATTGTGGATCAGTACACGGCGAGCTACCTATTGTGTTGCAAGTAAAATGGCTGCCGCCAACTCCGTGCGATCATCGCAAATACTGAGAAATGTGCTGAGAAATGTGAGTCAGTGATGGAAGTGGGTTAATTTTCCGGCTCTCACCCACCTGACCCACTCGAGCACCGACCACGACCCACTTGACCCACCCGATCAGGAACAAAATGTGACCCACTGCCCGTGACCCGCCCCACGCTACGAAAAATAGTACAGTGTGCAAATGCAGTATGACAATCTGAGGGAAAAAAATGATCCTACGTTAAAAAAAAAAGTTGTTAAAGTGTCCGCGTCCCATCTTGAGTTCGCTGCAGAACGAACACAGTTAACCGATTGTACGTTTTTGGTAGCAGAGTGCCTTGTTGATATCCAGGATGGTTAAAAAAAAAACAATGGCGGCCGTCGATTAAAGTCGCCTCCTCCAGGAAGACGTAGCCACTCATAAAATACTTGCAGGACTCAAGATACGCCGCGCACACAATAATAACTTATCACCAACCTTTTTTTTATTATGAAAGGCCTTTATAGACCTTTTCCCCCAGATTGTCTTCATGACAACCTTTTTCTAGGACCTTTGGGAATCAATCTAATAATAAAAGCTTTTGTTTTATTAGGAATAACATAAATGTAAAAGAAGCATTTCTGTCCCCCCATGCTTTTATTTTGGGTTTTAACCCTTTGAGAACTGCGTTTTTTTTATATCTCCAAAAAAGTAGGGGTAACCTGGACGGGGCTCGAACTAGCAACCTGAAGGAGCTGTTAAACGTGAGGCACACGCCTCTACCAAATCGGCCACGGCCGTCTCTAGAGTCGGTTTGTTAAGGGAACCTAGTATTGTTGTCATTCCTGCATTGTTGGCCATCTCGCGCGTAGTAAGGACTCTGTTTTTAATACTTCAACCTGTGCTTGTGTTTGGCCCGAGATTTTCTCGGGTTTAGCACTCAAAGGGTTAAGCCTTCCGGGAAAAACTATTTTTGAAAGAAAAATACAAATTTTTAAAGAGTACTAGTAAGACTAATGATTACTGTAAGATTACAGTGGTCGGTGGGTGAACGGTCTTGACCCATGACCAACTTGACCCATTTTAACCACTGACCCACCGACCCGTGGGTCAATTCCGTCTCTGATGTGAATTACAGAACCCTTTTAAAGAATGGCTCGATGCCAATAGAGTGAGCAAAGTGAATGATTTGGCCAGTCAAGGGTGTAAAGCACTAACTAAACTTTAACAGGAATGAATATCGGAAGCGAGATTTCATTGAAATGAGCTGTTTGAAGTAGTAGAAACTGCCCCAGGAAGGAGTTGGCTTCCCAAAATAAAATTTGTGCAGAATTTTTGTCATTGGTGTTAGTTTTTACGTTTGTTCAGCCTTGATGCCAGTTGTGCTTCGAAGATTGATGTTTGGCAGCCATTCCGAAAAGGTGCGTGGGTCTGAAGAGTTATGAAACCTTTTGGTTGGTTTAAAGATGGCTGCTCGAATCGGGTCTTCTTCAGGTTAACCGCTCATTCCTACTCTTAGCTTTCTTCAGAAAAATCATGTGTAAAACATTTACTAAGAAAAATGTGAAATCAAACTCATATTAATTAGTTAAGAACGAAATTACTGACCTTTTCATACTTGAACTGCAAAACAATACAAAAAACGTGATATCTTCCCAAAACAAAACTTGTTATTGTAGTAGAAAATTTAAGTGATTTTGGCATGGTACCCTAATCCAGATAATATACCTCTATTGCATCATGTAAAATATCCTAGGTATTTTCTAGCAAAATTGTCCCTTTCTGTCGCGAGATAAACGTAGTAGTTGAAAAGGATGTTAATTCAATTACAACTTTACTGAGAAGTATATCAACCACTTTGTTTTTGCTCCATTCACTTTATTTATCTCTTAAAAGCGCACAACATTTGAATATTCTATTGTGTGCGCGATGTATCTTGAGTCCTGCAGTATTTTTTGAGCGACTACGTCTTCCTGGAGGAGGCGGCTTTAATCGACGGCCGCCACTTTTTTGTACTACAGTTTTCGTAACCATCTTGGATATCAACAGGCACTCTGCTACCAAAACGTATAACCGATTGTCTATGTTCGTTCTGCAGCAAACTCAAGATGGGCCGCGGACACTTTAAATACATTACGCCGCAAACGGAACAGCTAATAGAAATGCACCATGATTATCCATGTCGCCTGCAAGCTCTTTTATCTCCTAAGTTTTCTGAAGCTCGAGCAACGCAACGAAAACGGGGTTGCGTCTCGTCTTGAGTAGTTCGTCAGTTAGAAAAAGATGATGGGACAGAGGGGAGAAGCAGAGAGAGATGGCCATTCAATTTTGACGGAATTGTGCCCCGATGCCAGCGTTTCATCTTCTTCGTTGAGAAGAAGTGACCATCAAAAATCCGAAACGATCGGAGTCAGGAAACATTTGAGGATTACGATCGGAAATCCCAAGGTTGAAGTTTCCATCCTCCAAGAAGTACGAGAACAAGTAATAAAAAAAAAAGAAGAGATAAGAATGTTTCACGTTGATATGAGTTGTAGACTGCCTATAAACGTTTGACTGTGTATCTGAAGATCGGAGATGTTTCCTCCCTGCACTGCAGGCATCATGTCAAATGCCATCAAACAGTGGTGCCGTCTATATATTGGGTTACATCCTACACGGGGGATCTTCTCTCTTTTGGTCGTTTACTTTTTTTTTTTTAAGCTGTGTTTAACAAAGACCTTCATGAACTAAAACAGCTCGTTTGTACTGTTCGTATTACATTACAAAACCGAGCCTCAGGTCAGCGCCCTACACTCAGTTATTTGCAAGAAATGAATGAAAAGCAACGCCTTCGCCAACATTATTTTATACTAATTGATTGAATAAGCGCTAAACATGTACAACCTAGCCGAGAATGGTTAAAGCCACATCAAGAACCGTGATCCCTATGTAAGTCTCAGCATGAACTTCCATGTTAAACGTTAAACTTTGAAGCATGTACTTTCTCCCAAAACGGACATCGGCCAACGAAATTCTCTATTTGGAGTCGTGTCATAACTATACCACAGTATTAAATTTTTTAATGACAACAATTGAACCGCTTGGCTTCCACAGCATGGCCATTTCTTGTTGTTGTTGTTGTTCTTGTTTATGTTGTTGTTGGGATTCTTTGCCCCCCACCTGGAGATCGAACCAATGTATTGATAATAATAATAATAATAAAGGTTTTACCCGCTAATGGGTAAGGTAACGGTAGGGTAAACCTCTTACATTGCCCCCATGAACCAAGCATTAAAACGCTCGTCGTAGGAATTTGGAGAGGTCGACCCCACACACTGCACGTTTGAAGGCGTCAACCGTCGTCGCATATACGACCGCATGCGGAAGTGAATTCCAGCAATCCACAATCCTGTAGAAGAAGAAAAAACCAAGTTTCTACAGTCTGTCTAAAAGGTTTGTTTTTGAATTTTAAGATTATGTCCGCGAGTTCGGTTCTTAAGATCGACAGAAAAAAAAGGCAAGAAAACCGGAAGCTGGTCATGGATAATTTGATAGGTCAAAGCGAGATCGGCCTTGAGTCTACGTAATTCCACGTTATTCTACGTAATTCTACGTGATTTTCAATTTTTACAGCTTAAAACGTAGGTGTGAACAAGGCCTAGGGCCTTTTGAAGGCTATTTTAATGTAAATTGTTGTTGTTTTGCTTGTTGGTGAAATTTTGCTGTCACACGAAGATCGAACCAATGAACCGATTTTCAACTTTTACGGCTTAAACGTAGATATTAACAAGGACCAGAGGGCCTTTTGAACCCTAATTTATTGTGACGGCATTATCTCAAAAAGTGTTCATCTCAATTACCTCGTTTCAAAATTCTATAGTGTTATAATTTACTTGAAATATCGCCCAAGAAAAAAAAATTGGCAGATAATAGTCTCTCTTTCTCTCTCTAATCTCTGTCTCTCTCTATTCTCTCTCTCTAATCTCTGTCTCTCTCTCTCTAATCTCTGTCTCTCTCTCTCTCTCTCTCTAATCTTTCTCTCTCTCTCTCTAATCTCTCTCTCTCTCTAATCTCTCTCTCTCTCTCTCTGATCTCTCTCTCTCACTCTAATCTCTCTCTCTAACCTCTCTTTTTCTGTCGCTCTAATCTCTCACTAATCTCTTTCTCTCTCTCTCTCTAATCTCTGTCTCTCTCTAATCTCTCTCTCTCTAATCTCTGAGCACTGAGTGATTTTTACATAATGTGGAATAAAAATCAAAGCACCATAAAGTAATTTTCTGTTTCTTTGTTAGAAGTGCGTAATACATTTTTTTTTAGATAATACATTTAGTGGGAATGGCAGTTGGGGTATTGCCGTGCTCCCAGCCGAAGGCACAGCACCAGAAGGAGAGAGGGACAATTTTTCTAGGTAATTCCAATCGGAAATTCCTAGGCTCTTTTACATGCTACAATCGACATGAGCACGAGACAGCACAGGGCCCTTCTTTCCCGAAAATGCCAGGGGTGGTTGATGCCGGTCTCGAACCCGGGACCTCAGTCACATGAGACGGTCATGCTAACTATCAGGCCACCTTGCCCCGTGATATGTAGACTGCGTGTAAACGTCTGATTACAAATCCGAACGATATATGGCGCGCCCTTCCCCCATCCGCTTAAATAACTGGTAACGATAAACTAAAAGGGGTTACACCACGAATGTCAGTCCAGGCTCGTGCAACAAGATTAAGAAACTGTCCTTTCAGCAGTAACGAATGGACATGCGTTCAAAGGGAGGCAAAAAGATAGTTTATATGTGCCTTTGGGAAATGTCCATTACCTGTACATTCAGAATTTCGTTCCCGTAATGCTGTCATTACGAGAACGAAATGCTAAATTCACAGGTAATGGATATTCCGTTTAGGCAATAGAAACAAAATTCAGCCGGCCTGGAGCGGGACCGCAATTTCCTGTTTCTATGTGTTGTTCGGAAATAATAACCATTACCTATAAATTGAGCGTTTCCTTCTCATAATGTTGTCATTACTACAACGAAATGCTAAATTTACAGGTACTGTATATTTCCGTTTAGGCAATAAAACAAAATTCAGCCAGCCCGGCAGTGGGGCTGATATTTCCTGTTTCTATGTACCATTTGGAGATATCCATTACCTGTAAATTTAGCATTTCGTTCTCGTAATGACAGCGGTACGAGGCCAAATTACTAAATTTAGCGGTAATGGACATTTTCGTTTAGGCAATGGAAACATAATTCAGCCGGCCCAATCCAGGGGCTGGCAATTTTCTGTTTTCGCAAAAAATATGTTTAGATACTATTGTACGCTATTCCGAATATGTCGGTAGTTCTGAATAATTAACCTTAACCATCCAAATGGCGAAAAACTCTTTCGACACTTAATGCAGGCGTCGTGTCGCTTATCTTGAAACAATGGCTCTGTCTTGTTTGTTAGACCGTGCGCTATACAGCAGTGACATTTGCCGCCATATTGGCACCAGTATGGGTTTTGGAGGGCATAACTACAAGGTGCACTACATAAAATTGGAGGGAAAAAACAACGGAAGAGCGGATTTCTTAGGCTTAAAATAACGTTGCTT
Organism: Lithobius niger; assembly: GCA_023313725.1. NCBI lineage: Eukaryota > Metazoa > Arthropoda > Chilopoda > Lithobiomorpha > Lithobiidae > Lithobius > Lithobius niger. The sequence goes on from JAHWFP010038404.1 coordinate 53,772, forward strand.
TCTCCAACAACAAAAATCACGCGTTTTAGGTCTAGGAAATCACTCTTCACAGCATCGGCTTCAGTATGACGCCCTTCTGTTTCTCTCTGCAGTGCCCCTTGCAGCTAACCCATTAAGGCTCCAGCGTAGAGTTATATACAATAATACTACGTCGTGTCATTGCTCTATAGTGGGGTTCTTCTCTCCAGACTGTATAAGTTGTCGCGGGTCATCAATAGAGAAACGGTGTAAACTCTTCACGAACAGACTGAACGTGGCTATCAGTTATACAGGCACGGTGGCCATCTGTGTATAGGGATCACTCAGGCCGCTTGGATTACACGTAACTTTGATAGGGTGGACCCGCTTATTATTACGCTTTACCGCGAGAAACCGTGCGAGATTTTGGGAGCTGCTTTGCCATACTTCAAACGCTTCTGAACTCTCTGCTTCCATTTCGCGCCATTTTACTGATTCTTGTATCTCATTGGCTTTTGATGTTGTTGATGATTCGACACAAACTTGGACTAACAAACGAACTAGTATTCATCATCAAACGTAAGCCGGACTGCTCTAATTGCTTAAATTGTTTTAAAGTGCATTAATCTACCAGTACAATCGACAATGCGACTGAAAATCACAACGTTTGTTATCAGAGGGAGAGCACCGTCACAAGCGATCATCGTAAAAGCACGCCGTTGTTTTGGCTTGGAAGTAATGACGTCACCAACTCTCGGAGTGGGTAATCTGGTAATAATTTTGTTTTGTTTTCATAATGTGTATTATTGTATTCAGTAAAGATAGTGCGACCAGTTATTTCGTAAATATTCATTAATTTTGTTAAAAACTGTTGCTATAGTTGGAACGAACCTTTTTGTTAGCTTCGAAAATCCAAGCGTCGTCTGCTTCGAGAGCTGGTTTGGAAGCAAACACATCACCAACTGAATCTCGCTCGTGTATACTTTACCACGGGAATTAGAGCGCTATAGCTTAGACGCATTCAACTGAGTGAATCGACCCGGTAGATAGTAGAAGGTCTCTGGGATCACTCAGCTACATCCCGATTTATCTAGTCTATTGCTAAACGACTTTCCGAAAAGCTGGTAGGCAATGCGGACAGTAGCGACCTCTGCTTACCGGTGTGTGTCTGACTGCGCAGGAGTGCCATCTTTTCCACAGCCTACGAAATGACGTGGACACAAACATCTATTGTAACCGATATCGTTAAATCATGGAGGGGGGATGTGTTCCGGATGCATTTTCGTGTCCGAGCGTGAGATTAATGAGACCTTTCGGGAACGAGAAATGGATCGTAAAGTAGACACAAAGCAGGCACAAACATCGTTAAAATGTCACTGCCGGTGGCACAAACATCGTGCGTTTGTCCCCCTCTGTCTTAAAACGCCAAACTGGGATTGGTGTAAGTTTCTTGTTACCTCGGCGCAGTAAAATGGGATCGACCAACTTAAGTAGTACCATAACTAGACATTTGCACTTTAAAACGGGAAGTTATGCTTTCAGAGTTATAATTCGGAGAATTAAAAATATTTACTCATTTTCACGAACAATACAGTGTCCACTTCTTGCAAATTTTCAATGGTTCAGGCATGACAACAAAGGTTTTCTTGTGTTCACTACGTCACTACATCGTCACACTAACACAACGAACAGTTTATTCAAAGTTATGCTTTAAAACTAGAATTATTTAAAGTGGCACTTAGCCTGTAAAATTGAATCTAATCCCTCGTCAAAAGAGTGTTATTTTTTGATGAAGTGTGTCAAACTTGACGCCACTTAAACCCAGAGTTTGTGAATTTGGCTCTTTTTGAATGACTGTGGGGGATTCATAGAATGGAAGCTGCAGTAATTGTCAGCTTTAAGTGAAGAGATTCCCAGCTGCCTCTGAGAGGTCAATTAGGGTCTTTTTTTTTTTAAATTATAATTCCATTTGCAAAGAAAAGTTCACCGAGAAACTTATATGCGGTAACAAAGGATTTGCAAATTTAAAGTACTACAACAACAACGAATCAGGATATGATAATATAGAAAAAACCCTTCCATTTTTTTTTTACTCGTAATTTCAACAGTAACCGAGGCCACAGGCTTTAAATTGCAGGGTCTTGTTTCGAGACTTAACTGCCGGCAATTCTTGTTCACTGAAAGGACTGTTTGTCCATGGAGCTCCCTTCCGGAACACATTGTTTCGGCTTCCTCTGTTAACAGCTTCAAGACTCGACTTGACGTTTAGACTGGTATGCTTTGGGGTTCTTGGGGGGGGGGGGGGGGGGGGGGGCGTCGTAAGCCTTGGCTTTGCACCGTCTTCCGTCTAATCTAATGTAATCTAATCTAATCTAATGTAATCTAATCTAATCTCTTAGCTGACTTTAACCGGGAACATTCCAAGTAACACGTAACTTGTTAAAAACAGGAGAAGCGTCAAAATCCTTTTGAGTCGTTCACCGAATTTATTTTTAGTAAGTGTGGGTAGGAATGAACTTAATTTAGTCATGTAACTTTTTATCTACATAATAAGATAGTATAGATCATGACTACTACTTTTAAGCACTACGTTAAGAGTTAATTAAGAACCAACGGCACCGCGCATCTGGTAAGAAGGGAGCTTTTCAGGACAGCATGCTTCTCGAAGGGGCAGCTTCGAGACCGCCTTGAGCTGCATTTATTTCAGCCAGCATGAACATAAACATGGAATAATATAATAGACGTGATCATCAGAAAAGGAGGGGGGGGGAGTGGATTTGAGACACACGATGACTGATAATTCCGCAAACATGAACAAGGGAGAATATAATAGAAAGGAAGAGAGGCGCTCTAACCACTACACAACCGGGGCGGGGTCTGGCTAGTCGCCAGAACCCGCCCAGGTAGAGCAGTGGTTAGAGCGCCCGGCTAGTAAACGGGAAGTCCTGGGTTCGAGTCCCAGTCGGGGCAGTTGTCTTTCCTTTCTTTCTCAGACTAGTGTATTGTGTGGCCTCACAAGGTCAGTCTTTAATGCAGACTGCTTGCTTCGTTTACTCTTCACCTTATGATTTCTTCTTTATGGGGAAGGGAATATTAGCGGTGAGGTGGGTTATTTGTGTCACGGGATGCGCTGATTGAGTGAGCGAAGCGAACGAAAATCAGCGTTTATATAGCCAGTATGCAAACACATTTTAAGAAACTTAAGTCGAACATGGACATACACATGAGATTCCGTACCCTGACCAGTGTTGCAAATCGTACATTCTACATCGCCCATTATAAATTCAGCTTGTTGATTATAACTTCATCTTACATACTTCATGTCGAAAGAGAAATTATAATGATGAGGTAATTTCTGAATTATTTTAAAGGGACACCCGGCCTGCCTTATAACACTCCGCGTGCCAAATTACAGCTACGCGCAGATCATCATCCGAGCAATTACAGCGACAAGGTCGGCTGGGGTGGTAGCTGCGTTCCTGGCTTAGCAGCTGTCTCGGTTGGCTTTGGGAATAGTACTCGAGACAGAATCAAGTGAACGATTGTGTCGTCACAAACCGGAATGATTCTTTTCTAGGTTAGTGTCTTATAATTTTGTTTCGGCGATCTATTGGAATAATTAATTTTAATTTTTACCACATTAGTCTATTAGATTTTAGATCTCATGGTAATTATTATAAAATTAGTAGATGTACACACAGAGATGAAACGTCATGATTACTGTACGCGCGCAATGCATCATATTATATAGTTAACAATATTAAACAGAAAATCTCCTAGACGCCACATTTTAAAACGGTTTTTTTTAGAAAGGGAAAGACTAACGGTAAGTAAATAGAGCTTTGGGGCCGTATTTGATCTGGTGGATCAAAAAAAATGGCGCTGGGATGTATATCCTTTTAAAATAAAGCATGTTGCTGTTGTACCAGTAAGTACAGTACACTACAGTACAGTACACTACAACGTCACTGCCGCTCTCTTATTTATGTGTCTTTGCGATGCACGTGCGATGCACCAATAGCAATAGCACCAATAGCAGACGAAACGAGAGTCACGTGACAACTTGAACACCAAAACTGCGGCGTCATAAACCGGAAACGATGATACGTCACAGGTAACGTACAAAAGGAGGGCCAACATCTGAGCGCGTCAAACTGTAAATATCCGTGCGAGGCTCGAAATAGACTCCCCAATATTCAACACAAACTCTCATAGACGCTACATTTTAAAAGGGATTTTTAGCAAAGGTCAATATTGAATAACAGTAAGTAAACAAGCCTTTGGGACTTTACCTTATGTGAAGTAAGGAAAATGGATAAGAATTAAACACGTACTCCAGTCTTCTTGAAAATATCAGTACTTTTTTTTAATAAATTTCTTGAAACTTTACGTCGTGGAAGCAAACTTTTGTTCATCTAATTTTGAACTTTACTAGATTTTTTTAATAGTCTTTACGAGACGTTTTGAAAGAAATCTTTACTAGACTTTTGAAAGAAGACTTTACTGACGTTTTGAAAGCAGTCGTTGTTGACGTTTTAAAAACTCTTTACTATACGTTTCAAAAAACTATTTACTAGACGTTTTGAAAGAAGACTTTAGGCCTATTGACGTTTTAAAAAAGCCTTTATAGTCTTTTGAAAGAAGTATTTACTAGACGGTTTGAAAAAAGCCTTTAGTATAGAGGTTTTGAAAGAAGTCTTTACTAGAAGGTTTGAAAGAAGCCTTTACTAGACAGTTTGAAAGAAGCCTTTACTGGACTTTTTGAAAGAAGCCTTTACTAAAGGTTTTGGAAAAAGTCTTTATTAGACGTTTTGAAAGAAGCCTTTGTAGACGTTTTGAATGAAGTTTTCACTAGACGTTTTGAAAGAAGCCTTTAATAGACGTTTTGAAAGAAGTCTAATAGTCTATACTAGAGTTTTAAACGAAATCTTTACTAGACGTTTTGAAAGAATTCTTTACTAGACAGTTTGAAAACAGTCTAGTAGTAAGAGTATATAGGGGGACATCCAGGACTGCATGCTGTGAACCCTGCCATCCTCGCACGGGACCGACATACTGTCCAGAATAAATGCCAAAGCTGCTGAAGAAGCCTGGTAGAGGTGGTAAGTCTCTCTCTCTCTCTACTCTGGTCGCACAATGTGGCAGGGACTTTGCTAGGGGCACTTTTCCAGTTCTAGGCCAGATCATATTTCTTTCCAACCCCACCTACCTCCCCCCCCCCAACTCATTACTAGAGTGTGCCATTACTTCACATATACTCTGTTACACATTATCTTTGCAGGAAATGGAATGCGTGATGCCACGTTTCCTACCACTACGAGTGCAAAAACATGTGGATTCATATTTGTAGAGGCTGCACAGTTACTGTAAGAGTCCACGGGGGGGATATTTGAGAGTTTTTGCACTCATAGTGGTAGGAAACGTGGCGTGCAAACATATTGTGGAACAAAGTATAGTATACGTGTCCTTTGCAGTCCCAATTCAAATAAGAATTTTAACTTGATAAGCACACAGACAGGACATTTTTGCTTTTCTTCGACAAAAATAAAAAAGAAATTAAAACTTGACAAGCTAATTTTCCTTTCGCCAGACAGAAATGTGTAAGAGGGAATTCATCGTGTGAAATAGTAAACTATTGTGTCTCCGGCGTATCTTAAATCCTGCATGTATTTTATGAGCGGCTACGTCTTCGTGGAGGGGGCGACTTCAGTCGATGGCCGCCATTGTTTTTGTAACCATCTTGGATATCAACAAGGCACTCTGCTACCAAAAACGTACAATCGATCATCTGTGTTCGTTCCGCGGCGAACTCAAGACAGGCCGCAGACACTATAGTTTCTATTCAATTTTACGAGTTTAAAATGTTCCCTGCAGCATTTTATTTCCATTTGCTTTCCATTATGCGAATGAAGACGTGCGTTCCTCGTTTGCATTATTCTTCGAAACGGAGTGTTTTCGCATACGTGCCTGACGTTAAGTTTAATTTTAAATTAACCACACTTCTTCTCAGTCCTCTATCCACCGCTACTACCCCCAACACCTTTCCGACTCCTCCCCTCTACAAACATCTCCAAAACGCTTTTCATTTTCTTCTTACGAATTCGTTAACATTCGTTTGAAATGTCTAAATTTTGTTGGGCGATAAGCGGGAGGCTGTATGAAAGGCGGGGAGAAGGGATGGGGTTAAGGGTGCCAGATGTTCGTATTTAATCCATTTTGCAGAAATGCAGAAAGCGCTTTTCACGTTCGTACATATACCACCTCAATGTGCTAAAGAGGGGAACAACAAGACACTAAAAGCACGGCTTTATAACCCGTAGGTTTTATTATTATTGAGTTCGTCCAGCACTGCAGATCATCGATTCGCCAGTCGCTCTGTGGAGCGCCTTGCAGTCAGCCAGAATACCAAAACTGAGAAGACAAAATGATGGCCCTTGCTTCGTATTCCGGCAATACCTTCCAAAACAACAAATCCGAATTATCCGATCCAGCATTCTAGCAACTGTTGGAGACCGTTCGGATCCACACGTGACGTGGCGCGTGCCCGTTTGTTCTGACGTCAGCCATTCAGAACCTTCCGTATAGAGCAGTGACACGACGTAGTATTATTGTATATAACTCTATGCTGGAGCCTTAATGGGTTAGCTGCAAGGGGCACTGCAGAGAGAAACAGAAGGGCGCCATACTGAAGCCGATGCTGTGAAGAGTGATTTCTTAGACCTAAAACGCGCGATTTTTGTTGTTGGAGAAAAGAACGTTATTTTAAGCCTAAGAAATTCGCTCTTCCGTTGTTTTTCCCTCCATTTTTATGTACTGCACCTTGTAGTTATGCCTTCCAAAACCCATACTGGTGCCAATCTGGTGCCAATATGGCGGCAAATGCTGTACTTCACTCATAACTCAGCAAACTCAACAGGTGTTCCAAAGAGTGTATGGTGACGTCACACCTTTGACACAGCTGATGGATTTAGGGAGTCATCTGCGACAACAGCTAGAGATGTGCTTGATTACTGTGCACATGCAAGGGGCCTTTCGACTATAGAGCAGTGACATTTGCCGCCATATTGGCACCAGTATGGGTTTTGGAGGGCATAACTACAAGGTGCACTACATAAAAATGGAGGGAAAAACAACGGAAGAGCAGATTTCTTAGGCTTAAAATAACGTTGTTTTCTCCAACAACAAAAATCGTCTTCTTAGGTCTAAGAAATCACTCTTCACAGCATCGGCTTCAGTATATTACGCCCTTCTGTTTCTCTCTGCAGTTCCCTTTGCAGCTAACCTATTAAGGCTCCAGCATAGAGTTCTATACAATAATACTACGTCGTGTCACTGCTCTATAGTCTGTTCCACGTAATGTTTGCAGGAAACTGACTGTATCACGTCACGTTTCCTTGCACTACGAGTGAAAAAACATGTGGATTTTACACTTGTAAACTCTACATAGTTACTGTTAGAGTCTACGAGTGGATTATTTACGTATATTTTTGCACTCGCAGTAGAGAAACGTGGCATCATTCATACAGTCAATTTCCTGCAAACATAATGTGGAACAAACTACAGTTTCTCCCTCTTTCCTCATCAACCGCTTCCTCCCGCATGCACGCTGGAGGGAGGATTGATCACTGACTGTCGGAAATCCTTAACACTGCCTTCCGAGCCAAGCTGTCTCCAACTATTGTGATTTTTCTAGATTAGATTATAGTGTGCACGGCGTATCTTGAGTCCTGCAAGTATTTTATGAGCGGCTACGAGTTCCTGGAGGGGCCGACTTTAGTCGATGGCCGCCATTGTTTTTGTAACCATCTTGGATATCAACAAGGCACTCTGCTACCAAAAAAGTACAATCGACTATCTGTGTTCGTTCCGCGGCGAACTCGAGATAGGCCGCCGACACTATAATAATCAATCATAGAAAGTATTGCGTGCCAAGCCAAAGAATGGCCGTAAACAGTCGGCACTTCTGCGCAGGACTCTGCACTGTGCAGCACTCTGCTAGTAGTGAACGGTGAAAGTGGCCATGGACTCCAGAAAAAGCCAGTAGTATACACGCCCATATTTTTGTTGTTATCCATTGCAGAACAACCGTATATCGAGAGTAGAGTTACATGCTCAAACTAAGGTTTCTTGGGTAGCTCGCCTCATACCTGCGAGCAAGTGGAATCTTCCATTTCTTCGTTACTTCGCTACGTCCACTTCCCTTAAAGAAAGGCGGGTAATGGATGCTTGTTTCTACCGTTCTTTAGTGTGCGGTTAAAGTCGGGTTGCCAGTACGTGTGCCACCAAATGAAAGTTTGGAGCATCAAGCACCATCGAGCGCTATACTATATAGTTCTCTCTAGCGTTTGCACGCAACCAGTAGAGGAATGCACAAAGAAATATCTTTAAACACGACAAACAAGCCACGTTCATTCTGAATTACTGAGTAAAAACTTGGTACGCCCTCGTGCACCAGGGAACATTCTATAAAGACTAACGATACTAATGTCACTATTGTGTGCGAGGCGTATCTTTAGTCCTGTAAGTATTTTATGAGCGGCTATGTCTTCCTGGAGGGAGCGGCTTTAATCGACGGCCGCCATTGTTTTTGTAACCATCTAGGATATCAACAGGGTACTCTGCTATCGATAACATACAATCGATTATCTGTGTTCGTTCTGGGGCGAGCTCAAGATAGGCCGCGGACACTAGATAGCACCACGGAAAAATATAGTGAAAATCTGCTGGCGCCATCGAGTGACACTAATATCGTTAAACTTTTCAGCTTCTTTCCAGGTGCACGAGGGCGTACCCAATTTTTTACTCAATAATTAGGGAGTCACGTGGCTTCTTTGTTGCGTTTAAAAGTTTTGCTTTGTGTATTCCTTTGCTTGCTACGAGAGAGAACTCGATAGGGCTAGATGCTGCAACGTTAATTTGGTGGCAACCTTATTATTTATTATGTGTGCGGTGTATCTTGAGTCCTACAAGTAATTTACGAGCGGCTACTTCTTCCTGGAGGGGGCGAATTTAGTCGATGGCCGCCATTGTTTTTGTAACCATCTTGGATATCAACAAGGCACTCTGCTACCAAAAACCGTACAATCGATTAACTGTGTTCATTCCGCGGCGAACTCAAGATAGGCCGCGGACACTTATAAGCTACAAACTACTTGACCAAACATGGCGACGGTGGAAAATGATATGACAGGCAAGTCAACCTGTACTAACGTAACTTAATCCTTGTGTTTACGTGTGTTAGGCCTAATCTAACAAGATGCATTAGAACTTCTGTTTCCGATACTTACGAAATTTGATGCTGCATCACGTCGTGTAATGATACCCTAGTAAATACCGAGAATTGGAACTCGATGAGTGCTCGAAAATTAACATTAGTGCTCATTCAATAATAGAATTTTACCACTTTCAAAGGTGGCGGTGCTAGATTGATGCTGACAGCACCACCCTCAATGGTTGGCTCAAAAAATACCTCATTTATTTAGAGCTCAATTAGTGCTCGTTAGTGCTTGAAAATTAGAATTAGTGCTATGCAAGTTCATAAATTATCACTCTTCTGATGGGTTGGTGCTGTTCATGCCGTAGCACCATCCGCACTGAACGGCTCCAAACGTGTCCCATCTTTTAATTTAGCTCTTTCAACAAAAGATTTATAACACTTTCAAAGGTGGTGGTGCCAACTTGATCTAGCAGCACCACCCACACTGAACGGCTCCAAACATGCTCCATTTTCTAGTGCTCCATTAGTGCTCGAAAATTATAATTAGTGCATGCTCTTTAAATAAAATAATTATAACGCTTTCAAAGGTGGCGGTGGATCAATTTGACACCGCCAACTTTGAAAGTGTTATAATTATTTCACTAATTCTAATTTTGGAGCACTAATAAGCACTAATAGAGTACTAATTGTCGGTGTTTAGTTGGGTACGATTACACGATGTGGTAGTGCAAAATTGATGAAGCTGAAATACGGGGCAATTCGGTCTGACATTGATAGGATTTGTACTCATGACAGCTTGTACCACTATAAGAGAGGATGTTTTGGTCAATCCTTTGCGTTGTCCATGTTTTCAACGTGGTTCATATCCCGTCCATGTCGCCATGCCGTCATGTCGCCAGTTGCCAGTCACCATGTCGCCTTCCGCCAATAAATGAAAAATTGGCAGCTGGTGAAATTCCTCCTTCAAGTTATATTTTAAAATTCATAAGTAACGTTAACCTATGTCTATTATTCACACGCTTCGTAGCATGAGGGCACGTTTACGCAACCACTCGCTTTTGCATTCTCGCACCTCAAAATCCAACATGGCGGCGGTTTTATGTGTGCCGCCTCGCAACGAAAACAGCAAATAACGTGAGTTCAGAAGCTTTTGGAAAATTGTTTCATCTTGAGGAATTCTTAATAATATTGGCACGGATTATAAGACTGCAAGTATTTACTCAAACGATGTCGGATTTAGCTAATCCATTTAGCGTTGTTACCATGGCAATGTCACCTTTTCCATCGCGATTAAGTTCTAGCTGCGAGAATTCAAAGGCGAGTCGCTGCGTAAACGCGCCCTGAAAGCCTTCACTCAGCTAAAGCGGACTAGAGACATGAGAAAGCTTTGCTAAATGCCAACAAGTGACGAGATCCACAAGTGGCGTGGATCATGGGTCACCATGTCACTGCGAGTCACTTGGGGTAATATTTTCGTGTGCGTCACTGGGTCATGGTCAATTTGCTTAACCCAGTTTTTAACCTGGAGGTCTATTAACGCAAGGTCCAGAATGACCAACTGATCCAGAGACCCGGGATGACCCAGAATGACCCATTTCCCCAGAAAAAAACCGGCGACTAGGAATGACCCATTGAATTGGAAATGGCTCGTTGAGGGAGACTGAGCCAACCTTTTTGAAATTATAATTTAGTGCATAAGTGAAAGAAAATTATTTATATTATATTATTTATATTAGTGGCGCAATGAGGACTGTCGGTTAACATGACCGTCTTGTGTGCCAGTCGTGCTCATGTCGATTGTGGCCTGTAAAATATGGGATTTGCCTAAAAAAAATTGTCCCTCTCCTTCTTACGTAATACGTTTTTCGTAACCTTGTTGTTTATTCAGTGTCAATACGTTGGCGATATTATTGTCGTGCAATGACACCCACTATACATACAACCATAAAATGCTTTTACAATACCCCTACTACGTTTGTATAGTTCATCATATTAAATCTTAAAATTACCATTTTGGTAAATAAAACACTTCAGAATATTCTCTTTGATTTACGAAGTAATAAATTGTAGTTAGTGTTTTCTTTTTATGTGCATTACTAGCAGTCGTACCCTACTTCCCTCGGGGTTTTGTTACGGCCGCGGTTGTGTCCCTGTTTCTCAGAACGTACAATGCGACTGGTAGTAATGCACATAAAAAGAAAACTCCCCCTTGAATTTATTATCTCCCTCCCATCTCCCCACTCCCTTTTCCCCCATCACCTCTCTCCCTTCTCCGTTCCCCTCCTATACACTTACCCGTCCCTCCCCTTTGCTACAGGTAGTTGAATATACATGAGTAGTTGAATTGTTAGTCGAGGCAACAATGTGACAATTTTAACTTCTTTTCAAGGCAACAATGGACCGGTTTCAACTTCCAGCCAAAGAATTGACACACTCTCACGTCTCATTGTAGGAGTTCCCCTTTCGGGGGTCGCCGTTGTCTTCATTTCTGCTATGAGACTTTGGGTTTTGAAGTATTTATATGATTGGTTGCCAAACGAGCCAGTTAGAATCTTTGGGTCACAGTAGGTCCAGTTTTCTGGGTCACTTCGGTCAGTGGGTCAATCCAGGCTGTCTTTTTTCATAATCAGAAGCTGTAAGGTCACCTGAAATTTCAAGATTATGCTGGTATTGCGTTGCCGCGCTGTACCGAAACAGCCAACAACGAACATTTAGGGACCGCGAAAGCTGTTTCATTACGGATTGTTATGGCAACATTGCAGTTAACCAAACGATGCCATAGGTAGGTTGTTCGATAGACGTTACCATGGCAACGCTTTTTTTTTTATCAGTGATTTAAATAAAATGTGTTTTTTTTTCTTTTACATGCAAGCCGCATTGAAAATATAAATGCAATAAATATAAAAAAAATAATACACATAAATCATTTGACGGCAAATTATTGGAATGGATTGGAGCTTTCATTTCCGGCCGTACGCAACGAGTGGTGATTGACCGCGATTTTTCTGATTTAACTGAAGTAATCAGTGGTGTACCGCAAGGATCGGTTCTCGGCCCATTGTTGTTCGTCCTCTTCCGTAATGATCTGACTTCTAACAACACAGTGGTGAATCAAGAAAAATTCGCTGATGACCTAAACGTGCACTCCGCAATCATTTCGGAGGCTGATAGTTTTCAGCTGCAATGTGAAATTGATTCCGTGCATTCTTGATCGGATGGATGGCAGGTACCGTTCTCTCTGGACAATTGCCAGAGCTCCTCTGTGGGAAATGCTATAAACTCTCTATAAACTATTCTGTCGGTAATTCAGTCCTGAAAGTTGCCACACAAAAATTTTAAGGACCCTAGACTTTGGCTCGAAAATAATCTGAAGTTCCGGTATCGTACATCGCTGTTTCACGTAAAATGTTTCAGAGTTTTACCAAACTCTGGGCATTTAAGGTACAAGTCCGCGCACTTCTGGAATGCTTGCCAGGTCTCGTCGATAATCCTATTAAAAGATATCGATCACATACAATCGGGGTACCGAGTTGAAGTTTGTTTTTATCGCCTAAATATAAATATTCATTACCTGTCTTTTATTGTTAGCAATTCCTTCCTGTTTGTGGCTGAATCCCTAGCGATGAAAAGTTGGCTTTCTTGCTGCCGGGCTCCACAGCTCCTCTTCACTGCGCATGCGCCAGCGCAGGCCTCAAGCATTTAAACGCTCGAGTCGGAGGCATTCATCATCTTTCTTCCTCCCAAGGAACCTTGGTCTCGAGAGGGGAGGCCTGGCGGGTAAAGGTAATAAAAACTAACTTCAACCAGGTACCCCTGGTAAGTTTTAGTTTTTGGTTGCCCAGAAATATCATTACCTGTCTTTTATTGTTACCGAGACCTCGTAAAAAAAATGGAGGAGGGACCAAGGTTGACGAGTACCCGTGCTGCGAGCCGGCGACCACAGAATCTTAGATTCAGTGAACCGACCGTCACCCCGAGGTATGGATCATTCCGTATACAAGAAGGTTGGCCGTTGACACGGTGCCTGCAGGTAGAAGTGGGGGAACGGGAACCGGAACAAAGACCATCAGGCAGGAGACGTATGTGAGGTGGACGCAAGGAACACGGTCGCGTTCCGGGTCCGAGGAAACGAATTCAGTACAGAAAGAACTGACAAAACACATCACCTCAAGTAATCTGAAGTCTGGGCGGGTCTCAGATGATGGCGACAAACGGAAGGTGTGCCGGTGACTGGAGGCAGGGTATCCCGATGAGGTAGTGTTCTTAAGTGGTAACCGTTGTGTTGGGTGGAACATGGGACCGACGTGGTAAACGTGAGGATGGGAGATGTCAGCAAGGTCGATGTTCATGAGAATGTGATTACGTAGTTGAAAGATGTGGGGCGTTCTCTGGTCATCCTTCGTCTTCGCTCTTCTTCTGTCAAAATATACATGTTGAGAGTCTTGGAGCAGTGTAGCAGGAAAAATGTGAAAAACTTTGAATATTCAGGCAAATAGAGAAGGCGACTGGGTGGTGCTCGGTGTATAGGAGCAGTGGAAGGAGTTCCCAATACAATTGAATGGAGAACCGTTGAAAACACAAGGGCCCGCTAGGCGAAGGCCGTATGGGCGTAGTGGGAGAGTATAGAGCAGTGACACAACGTAGTATTATTGTATGTAACTCTATGCTGGAGCCAGTAACGGGGATAGCTGCAAGGGTCACTGGAGGGGGAAAAGAAGGGCGTCTTACTGAAGCCAATGCCGTTACAGCAGATTTCTTAGGCCTGTAACGCGCGATTTTTGTCGATTTGTTGGCAGTTGCTGACATTTTTAAGCAAGTGGAATATTTTCTTTTCCGATTACAACCTAGCAGCATAAGGGATTGGAGAAAACAACGTTTTTTTAAGCCTATGAAAGCCGCTCTCAAAGCACTGCCTTGACTTGAAGTGCCGTTGTTTAACCCTCCATCTTAGTCTAGTGCCCCTTGCAGCGATCTCACTTGTAGCCAATATGACGTCACATGACGCTGCTTTTTCCAACTAAACATAACTTCCTCCACAACAAATATTTTAAATAAGTGAATACATTTCAGTCCAAAAAATACAATTATTTTATTAATTCACCAATCTCATTTTTATTCCCTTTAAACTTCTTCTTCAACAACTTAATCCACCAGCAAAAACTCCTCTACCCATCCTTAATTCCCACCAATATTATAAATCCAATAGTTCTTCATTTTTTCCTTAAGGTCATTATAAACTTTGATTGTTTTCAATGTATTTGGTAAATTATTGAAGTTTTTCATTAGCCCGGCCAGCAGGCCGGCAAGCCGTGCTTATTAGCGTTCGTTTGCGCACGAGAATTTTCAGAATATGGACAGGAGGAGAAGGAGGCGGCGGCGGGGGTATCAATGTCAAAATGTTACAATGCTGCAACATGTAACAATGGGGCAACAATAGGCGAGGCGCAGAAGATGGGATTGTAGCTTACTCGAACAAGATGCAATGCTCGGGCACGGGGAAAGTAACATTATCGTGGTAGATTCGGGGCGGCTCCATTAAATATACTCAATCGTCTTCGAGAATCAGAATGAAATGGTCTTGGTTTTCACTTGAAGTAATAGATATCCGTGAGGTCTAGCCGATTTAACGGGGATATTCGCTCGTCTGCAAAAAACGGCTAGTCCAATATCGAGGGCTTGGAGGGAAATTGCTGATTTTCCTGCACGCCCGAGATTCTAAGGTGTGACGTCGAGCTAACATATCTAGTTATTTGAGATTAAAAAAAAATTTTATTTGAAAATTTTATTTGTGAATCATAACGTAAATTCCTGAACTCAAACTTCCGGTTTAAACTTCCTGTCTACGAAAGTCTCACGTACGGGAAGACGTCCCTATATCCAGTCCCTGTCACCGACTTTTGTGTTTAAAGTAAAACCGTATTTTTCTACTTTATTAGTTTAAATAAGATATAGCGTATAAAATGCGCTATTCGCTTGAGTCTCGTAGGTTTTTAGGTGTGTTTAGGAAGTGTCAGTAGCCTAGTTTTCGTACTGTCGGAACGAAAGATTGCCGGGTTGGGCCATTCCTCCGTGGGTGGGGTCTAGCATAGTTTTTTTTTTTTTTTTTTAGTTTTTTTTCCCCGTGTTAGGCTAGAAAGAAAAATGTCGCAGGTTGTAAATGTGCCTGTTTATGCTGGTTGCATTTGTGTTGTGTACGGTAATTTTACAAAGTCGGGTCATATGTCACATGGTGCAGAAGGGGTTGTGTAGACCCGCGTAAAAAGTGTTAGATTATCCAAAAAGTGTGGGTTATCAAAATTAACCCATTGTGACGTGTGTGGGTTTTCACATTAACCGCATATAACGACTACACTTTTAGCATGGGGATGCGTTGGCGTGACGTCACCACCGTGCATTAATCAGTTTTAAACTGTATGGTGCAAAGTTTATAATTTTGAGACCTTCAAAATTGGACGGCCGACATGACTGAATGATTTATTTACTTCTTCAATGCAGGTTTCGGGAAGCTAGTTGAATTATTTCCTCGATTGTTTGCCATAATACTGCATCTACTTGCAACAATGCATCAGCTGACACAAGCTAACTCTAGATACACGCTAGTGTGTTGCCATCAAAAAACAAACGTGGGATAAAGCTTGGGCAGAACCTGAACAGAAATACGCATTTCTAATGTTTCGTTTTTTTGCTAAAAAAATTGGGTATACAGTGGACATACCGTACAAATGTTAACCAGACCGTAGCAATTACAATAAAAAAATGGAAGCGAAAAAAGCCAACAAATTAACTGAACAAAAAACGGCTTACCTATTAGAAAAAACAGCATTAGAGCTGGTATCGCCATACTCACAGCTGCGAAGGTACACGAATAAAACGGATTAGACTTCACTCGAACGCAACGAACTATAATATGAACTCCAATTCCAGGGAACAAGGATTGTGACATGCCAGTCTCCATGTACACGTATTCGTGAACTATACTAATAAAACAAACAAAACGGTACGATACTTCACACAAATAAAATACGCGTAAAAAATACAACATACACACACACACATGAAACAGAACGAAAATCTAAAACACATACAAACAGACGCAGTAAACAGCAAAACGCCTACAAAAAGATGAAAAATACATACACAAAGACAGGCAATAAAAACTGCCTTAATTAGGAGTATGCTTGTTTCACAATTATAAATTCACACAAAATACACATATAGCCACTCACAGGAAACATACTTAAAATATAAAACAACAAACACAGACAAATATTAAAAAAGCCTGTACAACATCAAAATTAAGTGCACACAAACATAGACACGCACGCAAACATTAATCATTTCAAATACAAACTGTGTTCACTTTCTGACATAACCACTGAGAAAAAACAGCCATTGTTCCCTGGAGTCCAAATTATAGTTCGATGCGTTCGAGTGAACTCTAATCCGTTTTATTAATGTACCTTCACAGCTGTGAGTATGGGGATACGAGCTCTAATGCTTTTTTTCTAAAAGGCGAAGCCGTGTTTAGTTCAGTTAATTGAATTATATTCTGTAGTCATTTTTCCGTATTATTAGACCATAAAGGTAGGAATAAATAGTCTTTTCTAAGTTAAGATTTCGCGTTTTGATTTTGAAGTCTCCTTTTTAATGAAAAAAAAATTCTTATTGCTCTCGTGTAATTGCATAGATTTTTTGTCCATTAAGTAATTTATATCTGTTTCTTATTTCCTTCATTAGTTGATTTTAGCAAAAAATAAATAAACGGTGGAGGGCAGGGGGGGGGGCGAAACGAATTTTTTTTTGAAATTTTTTCGTCACGGAAGCCTTTCTTTTGTAGACTAGAATAAACTTTCTGCAGTTGAGCACTCTCTAAGTTTGAGCATAAAGATGGGTGTTTGTTGTGCGTGGGGGGGGGGGGGGGGGGGGAGGGAGGAGCAACCCCTCTTACACCTTGCACCTCCGTGGCGTTCATATCAGTAAACTGCTTTGAACTTGGGTAACCGTGAAAATCTTAGCTCTCAGTTTGTGGGGATTTAACTGTATTTTTTTTTGCTGTTGCTGCAAACTCCACGTTTGCTAGCATTACGCAGGCACGCGGAATGATCAGCTACAACCAAGCTGTAAAAGGGTTGAGCATCCAACCATGCGGAAGGCTACATCCTTTTCTGGCATGCGAAGTGTCTTTCGTTTTTCGCTGTGTCCTTGGCTGTTAGGTGTGCTCGACGGCCGGTAAATATCAGTGTGACTCCGCCGTTGCGGGTGATTCCTGCAGCAATGCCGGGGGACTTGTTCGCTCAATGGTCGGGCAAGCACGGAGATTAGCGTCCGTAATAAAAAGACTTACGACGTTGTTTACTAAGATGTTGCAGGGTAGATAAACAGAGAGGGACTCAATTTGGAGGGTCCCGGGTCAACGCAGGGTCCCGGTAATGCTAAGTCGATGGGAGGTTTCCGTCCTAACGCTGTAGATGCGAGTGGGAAAAACGACGGAGTGACGGGCGCGAGCTAGAAGTAGTGCCAAATTGTGGGTGAAACTTCGAAAGCCTTTTGCCAAAACGGGGCTGAATCTCATTTTGTTAAAGGGTTCTTATTTCTTATTTTTTTCTTTCGTTTTTTTTTGCGTTGGTGGTCCATGTCTACTGAGCCAAATAAGGGCATTTGTGACTATGGGCCAGTGTTTCAAGGTTTTGTTGAAAAGTTTTCATTCGAGTTAGGCCTACATTTGACGGTTTTAAAGTATGGTCGCAGGCCTTAAAGTTTGCTGGCTCTTATTGTTTTTTCTCTATTCCTAAACTTGAATTTGCATAATGGAGTCATGCAACATCTTGCTCAAAGTTTAATCCCGATTCCGCACAATATCACACTCAAAACATTCAAATACTTTCAAGGACTTGAACCGATCCAAGTACCATATGGATTTCAGGCGGTCATGGGTTATTGGTTGCAATCAATTATTTTCTCAACCAACCCTCAGCTAACCCATAACCGCCTAGATACGAACGTACGCCTTCAACGTATAACAGCGAAAAACTAAGTCCCAGCGCGAAGCGGGCACTTACTGCCCAGTGGTCAGCGTCGTCGGCTACAAACCAAGAGAATGCCGGTTCGAATCCGAGAACCGACCCGAGTGACTCTAAAAAAAAAAAAAGGGTCTGAAAGTTCTTTCAGGCGGTTATGGGTTAATCAATATACTTGCTCAAAGAAGGCTGCTCGGCTTCAAATATAGGGCATAGTTTAACAAGGGATGAGCTGGCATCACCAAATTAAACACTAAATTAGAAAACAAAAACGAACTCGTTTGATGTTTAAGGTAAGGTTTAATTGATCCGAAATAAAAACAGCAAAGGACCACAAACATGCTTTCCTGTAAGGTTTCATATACCGCAGTGTTCTTGTACTGTTTAGTCCACGTGAAACCTTACTGCTGTATTAAAAACGCAAAGGAACACAAATATGCTTTCCTGTAAGGTGTCATATACCGCAGTGTTCCTGTACTGTTTAGTCCACGTGAAACCTTACTGCTGTATTTACATGTTTTTATAGATTTTACTTTAGAACAAGAGAGGTCAGATTGGTGCATTCTACTTGGCTAAAGAACATTGCTGAAAAATCGTAAAAACTATAATCTTAGTGTGCCTAGCACGGACCTACGGATTTTAAGTAATTCAGGGTTCATGCGGCTCCTTGAAAACCAGGGAAAGTCGTTGAAAATAAAAATAAAATACCATTCCTGAAATCTTGAATCTGAAATCTTGGAGAAGGTGGTGTATGTGTCTTCTTGACTTGAAGATTAGTGAAAAATTTAGCCCCAAAAGGCAGGCGAGTGTGTAGCCTATATTATACACTATATTATTCTTTACAATAATTTTGAAAGTTGGGCTACGGTTTTAAATTTATTTACGTGTGTCTAATGGTTACAATACAGCAATAAGGTTTTACGTGGACTAAACAGTGCAAGAACACTGAGGCATGTGACACACTGTTTTGACTTCGGATCAGTTAAACCTTACGTTAAACACGGATGCAAACCCATTTACGTTACCTTTTTTGAAATTAATCAAAGGACGAGGACCTACCGCTATGAGCTATACTGACACGGCCTTTTACATTATGTCAGACTTCCTGAGCGGGGAATCGAACCCACAACCTTTGAAACCAAAGGACGAGGTCCTACCGCTCAGCCTTTACTGAGCCCGTTGGGTTTCCGTCCTCCTTAAACCTTACCTTAAACATCAAACGAGTTCGTTTTTGTTTTCTAATACGTGATACTTTGACATATACGCCTACTAATTTGGTCTTTTGTATTCCTTGCAAACGCACTGAATTTCGCGCACGTAATCGTGCACGTAATTCTTTTTTATTTATTGTTATGGATTTAGGTATAGGTTAGTTAATTTGGCTAAAATTTCACACGGTAAACGGTAAAATGTTTATTCGGTAAAAGTTTATTCATTTGGCTTGTTTTTACAAAAAAATTTTGTTATTGGTTTTCTTTTTCCTGCAGCCTTTTTTCCTAGATTTGTTTCAATAGCCTAGTAAACATATGATAAAAACTATAACGGAGCAACAAATTTAAAAAATAAGCTCAACATAATTTTGCAACAAACATGCAAATTGTTTAAAACAAATTGCAAGTTGGTCCATTCTCTTGTTGAAAGCTAAAGGATGGCCCAACTACGGACCCATTTTAAGGAGGCCCGGTGGGGGAAGGAGATAATCCTAATCCCGTACCTCACTAGCTCCTAATTGTTTTTCCTACTGTGGGGCCGGAGATGGGCCGTTTTGTATGCCTATCCGTCCTTTTTTATGCCTACCCGATTCTACCGGGATTTCTGCAACCTTCGTTAGGGTCGGCATGGCCAGTGCTTCCACTTGCAGGGAATTTTTCCCTTTTTAGGGGAAAAGTGGTCTTCAAAGGGGAAAAAAAATACATTAAACCGGGACTTTCTGTCGTGACTTTTGCAGTGCCGTTTAAGAAAAGCAGAATCGTAAATATTGAGTCCATTCGCAGAATAGACTTCAGTCGTCTTTTCATATATGCCATCATCATCTTATACGCAGGGTTGGCCAAGTGATTGTAAGTATATTCAAGGGTCCGAGAATTCCTTGAAGTTGTTAGCTACCTCTTTGAAAGACCTTGGATTTGATTTTTTTTTTTTTGTCTTAGTATTAAATAATTCCCTTTCATTGAGCCAGTTAAAGAGAAACTTGCCGTTTGTTTTAAATAACTTTCATGGTTTGTCGTAAATGGGTTTTTGAGCTTATCTTTTAATTTTTTTGTTCCTCCCCGTGTTTTCCTCAGTTGTTTACTAGGCTGTTAAAACGATTAGAGGGGAGGCGGGGGGAATCTGCGAAAAGAGCCGACGGAAAAAAAAAACGTACCTGGTGAAACTCTTTACCTTGATTGGTGAAATGCGAGCCAAGGCAATTGAATCTAATCAATAACAACACAGAAAATCTTTTTTCCCTCGGCCTTATTTTACTGCTGCTTGATTTTCCCTCGGCCTTATTTTACTGCTGCTTGATTTTCCCTTGGCTTTATTTTATAATAATAATAACAGGGCCGGCTCGACACAATTTGGGGCCCAACGCGAATTCATTAACTGCGCCCGCGGCGGGGCCTGGTCCCTCCGGATCATAAGTGTAGCATTGAAAGCATTTTTTTTACCGATTTTTTCATTCGTGTTCGATTCAAATCATTAAACAATCATTTTTCAAGATGGTCCAAGCCAATATTCATTTCATTTTTTTTTATTATTACCGAAAGGAATGTGAACAACAAAAATACTAAAATAAAGTTACAAAAATGACAAATACAGCCATGAAAACAGCAAAAAAAAAAACAAAAAAAAACAGCAAACAAAGTCGTTACATAGTTTCCAAAGGGGGAAAGAAAAATAAAAGAAGGATGGCAGCGAACTAAGAAAAACGGTGGCCTAACCGTTTCGGTTTCGTTATTTCCTATAAGACTGCCACCTGCTGACCAGCCGCAAGTAACACTAGACTTGGTTTCGGGTCGTCCAACACTTCAGCTAATCGACCCACATTCTCGAAGTTTCAAAACATTACCACAGATTCTCACCAGGTTCTTCTCGTTACTTCGACGCAGTACGGAAGATTTCAATCAATAATCTGTCTTCTCGCTGTAGTGAAATGAGTGAGGAGGCCCCTTTAATCCGGGGGGCCCTACGCGCCCGCGTTGCTCGCGTGCCCCTTGAGCCGGCTCTGAATAATAATCACACAATACTAGAAGGGTGAAACAGCTAACACTAGTCCTTGCCTTATAATGAAAAAAAAAATTATAATTACGAATGAACAACATTATTCTCATACAAACTCGGGTCTCTGCAAGAAAATTAGTAGGCAAGTTTCACTTAAACTGAAACTTAAAACGGTCGGCTGAAGTCGCCTGTATTGCTTCCCTTGGCTGAGCGTTCCATGAATGGACTAGCCTGACAGAGAAGAAGTTCATTCTGCAGTCAAGCTTCCCAGATGCCACAGCAATTTTCTGGGAGTGGCCCACCCTAATTACCCTACAAGGGCACGGGTCGAAAAACGGTAAATCAAAATTGTTAGAATGCAATAAAACAATAACATATAAGGTCAGCACGAAGCCTGCGCAAATCAATGGATTCAAGCCCCGTTAGAGATAAACTTAAGTTGTAAGGAAGGTTCCGCATGCCTGGAAGCTTTTTTGTGTGAATTTTCTCTGAACTGACTCAATCTTGTCGATGACTTTCAGAAGGTAGGGGGACCAGACCGGGCAAGCATACTCTAGGAGTGGTCTCTCACGGATACTTTAAAAGCCCAGACTTTTAAACTTTATATTTCCTCAAGTGAAACAACATTCAACGTTTTACCGCTGCTTTTTTTTCCCTCGGCTTTTTTCCCCCGCTGCTTTTCTTTCCATCATGCGCTCAAATAAAACCTGAAGTCTGTTGATTAATAAAGGTTCTTAAAAAACTTTTATTAGTCTTTGAAAAGTCTTTAAAAGTGTTTGAAGTTTTTTTTTTAAGTCATCCTGTGCGAGCCCTGCCCATTACACTCTTCTCGTTTTTTCTGTAGTTCTCGAGCACCGTTGTCATGGAATGTTTGTGGAAGTGTGGGGCTCTACGCAGACGCATCGAATTTTTATGCCCTTGCGTCTACTTGTAATGCAAAGCGAAGGCCGACATTTTGTCCTCTCTGTCTAGGTATTTTGGCTACCGGTAAGGTGCTCCGCAGATAATTTGTGACGTCATGATTTGCATTGTATTTTAGGGCGAATTCAAGGAAACGTGTATTTGGTATATTGATGACTACTGACATACTGGAGAAGAAATTTGATCACCACTGAGCTCGTGCCTAAACTCACTGAACAACGCAGCGTCAACACCACCGCACATCAGAGTTGTTCCTCAACGCATAAATTTCTCGAGTAAAAATCGCTCACACTGACGTCACTTCTGAAGCGTTGGCTCTTCCAGGCGGTTTTTCCCGCTCAATCCACCAATTAATGAAGCAGGTCCGGCAGTGTTTCTTGCTAGCATTAGTTATGAAAACATTATTAACAAACGATGGAGACGGTTGTCACATTGAAACGTTCCAGGAACGCTAAAAGAAGGTAAAACGTCGATCGACCATAAGAAATCAACTTAGTTATTGGCCGGGATTTAACTGAAAATACTTGGTAACGCTCTTGAGAACACAAGTATGACGTCAAACATACGCGTATGTATAATCTTATTATACCGTCGAGACGAGACGAGTTGAGAAAGTTTCGTCGCCATCTCGACCTTTAATTTTACTTCCTCGCAACTTCTCGTGTCACCACGACTATTAAAAAAAAACTCTCTTTTCGTCTCGACTCACTTCTCGTATCGTCACAACTACCAACAAATCTTCTTTCGTGCCGACTCACTTCTCCTCTCGTATCCACTAGGAAAAATATTCTCTCGTCTCGACTCTTGTCTCGAGTCCCTTCTCGTCTCGTCTCCACTAAACAAATCTCCTCTCGTCTTTATCCACTTCTCGTCTTGTCTCCACTAGAAAAAGATCTCCTTTCGTCCCAACTCACTTTTCGTCTTGTCTCCACTAAAAAAAAAGTCTCCTTTCGTCTCGACTCACTTCTCGTCTTGTCGCCACTAGAAAAAAAATTCTTTTGTCTCGTCTTTCGCCTCGACTCCTCGTCTTGTCTCTACTAAAAAAAAATCCTTTTGTCTCGACTTTCGTCTCGACTCACTTCTCGTCTTGACTCCACTAGGAAAAAAATCTCCTTTCGCCTCGACTCATTTCTCGTCTTTTTTCCACTAGTAAAAAAATCTCCTTTCGTTCGACTCACTTCTCGTCTTGTCGTCACTAGAAAAAAATCCTTTTGTCTCGACTTTCGTCTCGACTCACTTTTCGTCTTGGCTCCACTAGGAAAAAAAACTCTCCTTTCGCCTCGACTCACTTCTCGTCTTGTTTCCACTAGTAAAAAATCTCCTTTCGTCTCGACTCACTTCTCGTTTCGTCTCGACTAGAAAAAATCTCGTCTCGACTGTCGTCTCGACTGGAGAAAATCTCCTCTTATCTATACTCACTTCTCTCTCGTTTCGACTTTCTCGACGCTCCTCCATTTTTTTTTCCCTTTGCAAATGTTGCTTGCTGAGAAAAAGACGGGAGTTCCCGCAGCAGATTACTGCGAACCATTACGACCAGCATGGAAGCTCGAACTCGACGAATACTACGCGCCAAAGCGTGCCAGTGCAAAAGAGAACGTCTCAGATTGGAGGTGTTTCAATCAAACTAACTTTCCAATAATGGCAAAAACGGCTCCAGTTTTGCTTAGTATTCCAGCCACCTCTCTCTTCCAGCCGAGCGTCTGTTTCCCCGTGCTTCTTTATTGATTCGGAAACCAAGAAACAAATTAAACTGCGAATCAGCTTAGAAGTTTACTTTATTTGAACATGCGAAATAGCAAACGATCTTCAGCAAAATTTATCCACCCAAAACCAAGCCTGGTAAAAGACAAGCTGCCAAGTTTCCAAAAGGGCTAGGCCTTTGAAAGTGGTGATGTCATTCAACCAGGGAAAAGCCGCCAAGGTTAATCCTATTAGCCAAGTTAATCAACCTATTAATAGTTCGAAGGTTAAATGAAAACTAGAAGATTGCTACTAGCGGTCGCAATCTTCGAGTTTTCATTTAACGTCCAAAGTATTATTCGGTGCGATTAACTTGGCTATAAGAGGATTAACCTTGGCGGCCTTTTCCTGGTTGAATGATATCACTACTTTCAAAAGCCGACCCCGTTTGGAAACTTGGCGGCTTCTCTTATACCAGTTTTGGTTTTGGGTGGATATCACAACTTTCATAGGCCTGTGAATGTACAAAGAATCCCAGGGTCTGATCGTCATCCCTACCCTTTTGGTCTGGAGGTATTTTGTGTCTATAGAGCAGTGACATTTGCCGCCATATTGGCACCAGTATGGGTTTTGGAGGGTATAACTACAAGGTGCACTACATAAAAATAGTTATGTGTAAAAAGGAGAAAGAAAAAAAGAAACACACACAAGAAAAATTAAAAATAATGGTTTTGATGATACCAGTAGACAATTAAAAAACTTTTGTGCGAAAAAAAAAATTTCAAACACCACGGATGGAGGGAAAACCAACGGAAGAGCGGATTTCTTAGGCTTAAAATAACGTTGTTTTCTCCAACAACAAAAATCGCGCGTTTTAGGTCTAAGAAATCACTCTTCACAGCATCGGCTTCAGTATGACGCCCTTCTGTTTCTCTGTGCAGTGCCCCTTGCAGCTAACCCATTAAGGCTCTAGCATAGAGTTATATACAATAATACTACGTCGTGTCACTGCTCTATAAATTTTCTCATTCATAATTTTCACATTTGCCATTGCCATTCCTAGATGTTTACTTTATTTGAACACGCGAATTAGCAAATGATCTGCAGCAAAATTGACACGAAACGACGCAGGAGGTACGTGGAAACAGGAAAATAAAAATCAACGATACCATTACATGAAACAACACGTTTTACTCTTTCGTCACATATATTTTCTGCTTTCGTGTAGAAGAGTTTTAAGAGGGACACCAAAACTGCCCTTACGTCCAAACCACCCAATTTCACTATAAACTGTTTCCAGTATTAGGTATTGGGCAAACGAGTCTACAAAATCATGACCAGCTCAAACCTCATTATATGACCCCGCCCACAGAAACATTGCTGGTGTACTTATTAATGCCGGCAGCCAGGTTTCAAATCTTGCTGGTTTCCATATCTAGACACACGCTAGTGTGTCGCCGCCAAGTAACAGTATATCGTCCAATTGTAGACATTCAATTGTTAAAAAATGATTGTTGATAAAAAAAGGTGGCCGCACTAGCAGACTGTGTCTTTTAACTGAAAGCAACTTATACCCGATTTCAGCATACTGGTGTAAATTCCCCACGCGGTAAAAATGTTTGCAAATCGTTTGAATCAGGTGTCTTGGGTCTAGTAACGAAGAAAACGACAACACGAAAATGTGGGAGCGTGTCTTTCATAGAGAAAAAGTGCCCTCAATAAAGTTGAATTTGTGTTACGGGTGACTGGCAACTAGTAACTAGTAACTAGTCCGTAGGCTCCCATGTTAATTCTCATAGGGTATAACGGCACGTCTACAGCTGATTAGGGAAAGCTGCCAGATCTAAATTTCGGCAGACAGGTAAAGCGTCATATGGGGAAGTGCCTTTTTCTAAAATGGGGATTGCAGCTAGAAGCACGTGGTCCTGAAGTGTCTCGTAAGTGCAAAATTATTGTTGTAACCATTGTTTATATTGTCATCCAACAGTAGGTAGATCATAAAATGCTTAAGTGTTACCCGCTTATCGTTTCGGTACCTAATTGTCAGAATTCATTGTTGTTGCAAATAGGTGGGTTTGTTGTACAGTGTGTGTGTGGTTTAATATATATAGTATTAGCCATTGTAGGCTATAGGGTAGTTTTGGGGCGCATGGCATTTGGCCGTGGCCACAAATAAAATTCTAATTGAAAATGGTTCACTAAGAGACAGACTATCTTTAATTGCAAAGGTTTGGTCGTTTTTTGTTAAGGTACATGAATCCAAACTAAATTTTCTGCCCCACGACGATAAAAGGGACAATTATGTGTTCGTGAACACCATGGTAACTAAGTGATTGAATGATTAACGTTAACCGAGGTAGGGCCAAGTGAGGAGGGATGCGCTGATTGAGTGAACGAAGCGAACGAAAATCAGCGTCAAACGGTGTCAATTTCGCTGACGTAACGGCTTTTGGGCCACGGCAAATGTGAAAATTATGAATGAGCAAATTTATAGACATAAAATTCCTCCAGACAGAAAAGGTAGAGGGGACGATTAAATCGTCTGATCCTTCGTTCGTGAAAGTGATATCCATCCAAAACCATAACTGGTGTAAGAGAAGCCGCCAAGTTTCAAAAAAGGGTCGGCCTTTCAAAGTAGTGATATCATTCAACCAGGGAAAGGCCGCCAAGGTTAATCCTGTTAGCCAAGGTAATCG
>JAHWFP010038408.1:0-10082 GCA_023313725.1 Lithobius niger
ATATTTTCCTAATTATAAACGCACCGGCGTTCGTTCCAGGTGCAAGGAAGGCATGACGCATGCAACTTACGTCACAGACAGAGGAAAGTGGAAGATGGAATCCACCAACGGTAATTACACGCACGAGTTCTAATTAAGTAATCTCTATCATTAGACGTCAATTAAACCCCAGGCCGCATTCCCCCCTCCTCTCAAATGCACAAGACAAAATTAATAATGAAACTGAAGCTCGCTTTTGGTTTGTCCTGCAAACGGCGAAGACGTTCGTTTCTGTCCACGGCAAAAATCGATCGTTAACTTCGCTGAATTAACTGGATTCATTAAAGAACTGCTTATCTATCGCGACCTAAATTCCTTTGGGAAATCAAAGGAAATCCTAAAACGTTTCGTCGTCGTCGGGGTATACCATGTGACATTTTGCATCCAAGTTTCAATCTCGATAGTCCAAGGTATAATATTCTTTACCATAACGGAAGTTGGAAAATGAAATTTTACGTTCGTTGTGTCCTTGACGTTCTAAATTACCTGTATACGTTGATAACGAATACACGGAATAAGTGACCGTTGGTTTCTGTCCACATAAAAATCAACATCAATCGTAGGTAGACTTTCCACAGCAATTGAATCTAGAAAAAAAAAAACCCACAAGGGTGAAAGAACCCGCCAAGTTTCAGCCAATCAAAGTAGTGACATCAGAACAAAAATGGCTGCCGCCAAGTTCAGAAGCTAATCCCACCGGCTATTAGATCAAGGGTTAAATGAAAAACCTAACTATTGCTGCATACTGTGTGGTCAAGTTTTTCATTTAACGTCTGAAGTAGTAGTAGGTGGGATTAGCTTGGCAACTACTGTAGCAAGTTGATGGCATCCATTTTTGTCCTGTTATCACTACTTTGATTGGCTGAAACTTGGAGGGTTCTTTCACCCTAGTAGGGTTTTTTCTTCTTCAGATATCACTTACAGTTAACTGCTGATCGCGATTAAAATTGTTGGGAAATCAAAGTAGATCCTAAAATATTTTCGATTTCCAAAAACGATTTGCATCAAAATAATTATTTCAGTCTTGACAGAGTCGAATTTATAACATTTGTTAACTTACTGGACATTGGAAAATGAAATTTAAGTTCGTTGGTCCTTAATATTCCAAGTTACCTGTGTGTTGATAACGAATGCATGCAAAAAAACAGGGCTGCTAGTTTATGTCCCCATAAAAAAAATAATCTATCACTTGAGCTACAGCAATTGATACAGTTAATTGCTTATCGCGATTAAAATTTGTGAAAAATCTGAGGAGATCCTTACATTTTCGTCGTGAAGATTGACTTGACTGGCCAAATACGGCTCGCATCAAAATATCGCTTCTTGATAGTCGAAAGTATAACGAACATTCTTTGATTGAATGGGTATTGGAAAATTAAATTTTAAAGCTTGTGAATAGTCGGATTAGGCTAGTCCTAGCTGTTTCGTTACCTGTTGATAGCAAATGCACGTAATAATATCGTGTTCGCAGCGCACCTAAGTTTCATTTACGTTTCGAACGTTTTTAACGTTTTCAGAATTATTCTCCAGGTTTGACCCACTTCCTTTGACAAAATCCCGTTTTTCAATTTAGTTCTTAAGCTCAATTTAGCCTTCGTATATTAATCTCTTTCGTATACGATCAAACGGAAGCACGGAATTCTCTCGGGCGGCCGCCCCCCGGTAAAATATGCTTCGTGGATTTACCGTAGTTTCAAACGTATGGTAAAGTTGGACAGTTTTACAATGGTAAGGGCGCGTTTACGCACCGACTCGCTTTTGCATTTTGGCAGCTAGAATTTACTCGTGATGGCAAAGAAGTCGTTACCAAGGTAACAACGATATTGGATGAGCTAAATCTGACATCGTTTGAGCAAATGCTTGCAGTCTTATAATCCGTGACAATAAAATAAACAATTCCTCCTGACGAAACATTTCTCATTCGCTTCTGAACTCACATTATTGGCTGTGTTTGCTCCAAGCCGGCAGAGCTAAAACCGCCGCCATGTTGGAATTTCAGAAGATTTCTAGCTTCTAGCTTGCAAGCATGCAGAGGCGAGTCAGTGCATAAACCCGCCCTAATCATGCTTTAAAACAAAGTATAGTGCAGTATGGTAAAACTGTTCAACTTTACTATAGGTATGAAAACCAGAGTATAACTATACGGTAAAACTGGGGAAGGGCCCACATAATCATACTGAACTTTATTAGCCCCCATCATTAGATAAAAGTAGAATATAGCAAATTGGGTGCTGTAGGTGTTTTACCCCCGCCTCCTGCAACATTTTTTTTTTTAAAAGGATCAATAATCTTTATTTGCCAATTTTTATTTTCATTTTCGAGCATTTCATTTCATCACGTTAAGGCATAAGCGCTGCACGTAAGAGTGAAACATGAACACTCATAATTATTAATCACTCGTTTACTATTCTTATTTTTTTTTTGTTTAAACTACGAAGTGTTTTGAAAACAATGAAGGAAACAAGAGTTATAATACATATATTGACAGGAAAGGTTCAACATTGTCGCTAACAAAGATAAGTAGTTCGGAAACTGAAGCAGGTGTTGTCTCGTACAGACAGAATTTGTAGCACTGCCTTGATTTGGAATGATGGATTGGTCGATTGTTTCTACTTCAATTATTTCAATAGGCCGACATAAGGAAAAAGGGCAATAGAGCTGGTGAGAAAGTCGGCTGTCAATTGCTACAGGAAAATGTGATTCGTTTACTGTGGGAGGCATGTAAAGAATTCTGTGGATTATTTACCAGTTTACCGGACACGCCTTGTTCTAGATTTGTGGTTTGTTAGACATCTCTGTAATCTGTGGCGTAGAGGCAACCCGGACACCACTAGTTCACTACATTGTGACTGAGATTGACGGTAACGACCTGGCTGTCGACTCGCCATCAAGACTCAATTCCTCCTCCCCCCCCCCCTCCTTGATTTACTTACTTGTGGTAGAAGGGACGAATAGCTGCTATACGTGCACCATTATTGCGCAAAGCGATGTCACGAACGCATTTTGGTACAAATGGAAAACGTCTGGGGAAAATGGATTTGCCATTAAAACATTTTGCATTAAGCCTTAGCGACTACTAAATTTGTGACCATGGTTACTATTAGTATAACAGTATTAATAAATAGTTGGGCGGTATACCGGTTCTCACGGAGGACCGCGGTATTAAAAATGCAACGGTTCCAAATACCGTGCATTTTAATATGAAAAAAGGCGCGAAAATTATTGTATTGTAGGGCCTTGGGGCTTCGGGCAGATAACCAAGAGTGGTTAACGCTCGTTAAGCCCTTTGAACCCTTTGAGCATTGTAATAATCAGTTAAAGATCAACAATGGTAAAATTGGAATTCTAAACAATGCACAAAAGTGGAGCCAAATTTGTGTAACTTTGATGCTACAACCAGCGTAAGAACCAACAGAAAAATAATATTGAATTCAAAGTTCAGTAGCCTGTTTGTGAATTATTTTTTATGTGTATTTTTTGGAGGGGGGGGGGACGGGTCTACGTAAATACAATTGATGATTCCATTTCCAACCTTAATTAGTTTGATTAGGCTACTTAAAAAAAATACCGTTGGTACCGGAGGTATTGAAGGAAGTAGCGCCAAATTTCAATAACCGCGGTTTAATACCGAGTACCGCGGTACGTAGGCTGGCACCGGCACCGGCACCGTCACATAAACTTCAGGTACCGCCAACACTAATAAATACTCTTTAAAAAAAAACACTAGGTGGCATTTTTGCGCGGAAGGGGTGGCATTTTGATGGGTGGCATTTTGACAGGGATTCCTTTCATACACGCCGTGCCTAAAACAAGGATGTTTGCCTTTTACAGGTTTCAAGGCCTCCCATGGAAAAGAAAAAGTAGCCTACTCGTATCCCAGTCCCTAGCTCCAACGTCCAAGACGAGTGGATTCAACCGTTAAACCGAAAATAAACTCACTGCCGTAAAACAGGGCGTCGAAATGTAACAGATGGCACAGTAAATTCCTGGGGAACTCGTTGGGGTGCAGAGGTAGCAAATGGACCGTCTAGGACAGCCACAAGTCCTACTCGGAAAATAATGTTCCTTAAGGTGAAAAGTAGCCTTGAAGCGGCTTACGTGGTATTCTGAAATGCAACTTACGACTTCATTATTACTGAAGGAATCCTTATGATCCCCGATTCCGAATCATATCGGTATAGCTTAGGGGTAGAACTGCGGCTTTTTAGTCTCAATGTTTTGTTTTCTCTGCGAAATATTTACCTTTCCTAATACGTTAAATATCCAAAATGCCTATTTTTTCATTATTTCCTACATTTTCGAAAGGTTCCTTATTTTCTAACTTTTTGGGAAATATTCCTTGTTTTTCTTTTTTTGGAAACATTCCTTATTTTACAACTTTTTTGTCCTTATTTCCTACTTTTTTGGACACATTCCTTATTTTCCTACATTTTGGAAACATTCCTTGTTTTACAACTTTTTGTCCTTATTTCCTACTTTTTTGGAAACATTCCTTGTTTTTCTACTTTTTTGGAAACATTCCTTATTTTACAACTTTTTTATTCATTCCTTATTTTTCTTACTTTTTATGGGAACATTCTTATTTTCCGACTTTTTTGAAATATTCCTTGTTTTCCTACATTGAAAACATTCCTCACTTTCCTAATTTTGTTTTCGTACTTATTCCTTGTTTTCGTACTTTTTTGAAAACTTCCTCTATCTTCATACTTTTTTGGAAACATTCCTTATTTTCCAAGGTTTTTTTCTTAAAGTGGTCGTGTGGTTATTCATTACCACCTGGTAAGAAATTTAGATACGACCAGCAGTTTGTTAATTTAATTTTTCGTTTTATTTTATGATTCAGGATTTACAATTGGCAGATTTTTGCCTCGACACAAATTTTAGTAAAACTCCTGTTCATTACCTTAGTCCAATATTTAATTCAAATAACGGCATGAAATTGTTGTTTAATGCTAGCTTCATTAAAAAAAAAAATTCATATTCTTCACTTCCAACTTTTTTTCTCACTAAAACCCTGCGACCTCCGCTAATGCTGTAACATTTACAACACGGATTTAATTTTTTTCATAACGACGGTTTTAATAAAAACCGCGGTGCGATTATAAATCGAAAATTACCCATCCCTAAAAATAGGGAGAGTGTGAGTCCTTAAGTGTTATGGTGTTTTTTTTTTTAATGTAGTAAGCACAACATGCTCAAAGGCCCATTATGTCTTCTGGCCCAGTGCCCACTCTGTGCTGCACTCAACCTTTCCACGAATCTAAGCAACTTTTCAACGGAAACAGCTTCTCCACTAAAGTTTAGCACGTCACCCTGCATTTTTCATCACGGTTTTTTTTTTGTTTTTTTTTTCTCTTTTCTTTTTCTCATTTCTTCTTCTTTTTATCCCCTCTTTTGTAACGATTACTCGAACCGTAAGTATGACTGATTTTACAGCGAAGAGAAGTAGCCTAATAGTTGAAATTACACTGCAAATGCCAGATAGGATAGTTTCACTGATTTTCCAAAACGATTTTGACTGTGGAAAAAATTTGTAGATAACTGCCAAGACCCGTATGTGAAGTACTGGCAAGGGAAGTGTCTTCCTAAATTTTAAAAACACAGACTGAATAAATCAGAATGCACACACGGAACCCACAAGAACAAGGACAACAGGAAAAGGAAAGAAATTAATAAATAGTAAACATAATGGAAAAGCGCGAAAATCACCGGTTCAAGGAACACTTACAGGCATAATCCACTTATGTGTTAGTGGGGCTAAAGGTAAGTGTATGGGTCAAAACGCATCTGTAGGAATACCCTCAGATGTTAGGACGCTCACCAAAATTGTTGACCCTTACCTTAGATGTTTACACTCACATTTGCCCTCTCACACGCACACATGAGTGGAATTCTGGAAAATGCCTGTAACAGCCGTATTCCAGAATTAATCCACTCAAGTGTGAGTGTGAAAGAGCAAATGTGAGTACAAACATCTAAGGTAAGGATCAACAATTTTAGTCCAGCCACAAAAACGAATGTGAGTGTCCTAACATCTGAGGGTATTTCTATAGCTGCGTTTTGACCCCTACACTCACCTTTAGGCCCACTCACACTTGAGTGGATTTCTGGAATACGCCTGTTAGTCCGTATACCTGACTACGCGCAATGAACCCAGAGGACTCATCGTCAGTGATTTTTATCTCATATAAACTACACTGAATTGAGCAAAGATCAATGAAATCCAGTAAATATCCTCAATGAAATAATTACCGCAATTAAATGTTTCCAAATATTGTTTCTTTCCCGTTGTGATGCCATCTTCAACTTGAAAAGTTCAAGGTGGAGTGTTTGTAATGCCTAATTTGCGGGGTGCCCATGAATCTACTCATTGCTCCCTTTTGAGGGGAGTTATTCCTCCTGAACGTCAATGGTGTCAACGACCACTTACGGTCCGTCACTTACGTGTTGATTGTCACCCTCTTGAAGAGAAGACAGCGCGTCAATTGGGCGAAAAGTTTGTCCTCCTGTCCGGGGGTTTTAAGTTTTTCCAGGAGGTACAGACCTACGATAAGATCTAGATTTGGGGTTTGTTTTTCACCTCTGTAATGTGTGGCGCAGTGGCAACCCGGACCACTGCACTGTGACTGAGGTTGGGGCTAATAACCTTACTGTAGTCCCCCCACCCCCCTGGAGCTACTGTTAGTACCCAGGCCCCCCCCATGAATCTATTATTTTCCACGCTTTTTTCAGTTATAGCTTAGCTTAGATTTCGTAAAGGCAAGGTTGACAAAACGTGTTTGATAATGGTTCAATAGCTTTATGAGTGATTTGTGTGACGTTAGCGTGCTTTTTGTGAGGACACATCTATGGTCTAACAAAAACAATAAAATAAAATGTGTAAAACAATAAATATTTGCAATGTTAAGATTGTTTGGTAATCTTTTCAATCCAGCCGAACAAAATAAACGAAATAACGTTTGAACTGCAAACTTTTACAACGCTCCGTGTCTGCCGCACGCAGCCTGCAGGGTTGGGTTGGGTTTTTGACGTGACATATAAAAAAAAAAACATGTGAAAAGCGTCCAAAACCGACAAAAACTGTCGAAAATTCAAAACAAAATGTTGAAAATTGTCAAAAAGTGTCGAAAACCAATAAAATCATGATTCGTAAATCTAAAAATGGTAGGGCCTACGCAAAAGTGTCACGGAATACAGACTACAGCTATAAATGAACTCTTAATTAAAATAAAATAACTTCAAAAGCTCTTAATTGTAAATAAAATAAATAATGGCTTCTTAAACCATGCGCAACGGCTGTTTGCCGTGACGCCATGCGTTAGCCAATGACGAACGAGAACAACGGCGGTTTGGCCGTCTGATTGGACTAGCCCAGTCACGTGATATGCACGTCATAGCAAACAGTTATGGCGTGTGGTATAAACACTGTGACAAAGGAATAACAATTTCAAAGGAATAATTGACTATAGACCAATGTTCTACTGATACAAAACAGTACACACAGTGTCATAATGGCTTTACAAAATTAGTCAATTATGTTTCCCAGCAAACAGGGTTTTTAATCGCTACAATTTTCAGAATTATTTATTTATTTACTTTTTTTAAAGCTAAAATGAAGTATTTTAGCAGTTTTGAGTGTGTCAAAAATGGGCTTTTGGCAAGACGGTTAAACCCATGTCAAAAACCGGATAATACCTGTCACAAACTTACCAACCCTGCATGCAGGAAATTTTTCCACATATTTTACCTGTTTTACGTGTTTATAGGGCCAACTCAGTGTAAAAAAGTTGCCCGATTTAATGAACTGTTAGGTGTCAACACAGTAGTACATGAATAACTTTATTAATGCCTTAACAGAATGGTGTTTAATGTACGTAGAACTAGGCCTGAAAGTGTGGCTTTGTTTTTTCCCTGCGTTTTTCCCTGCGGTTTTTTTTTTGTGTGTGAAAAATCAAAGAATTCACTGAGTTTCAATGTAATTTAAATTCTCCGAGTTTTCCAGGTTGATGAGAACCCCGGACCACTGCACTGTGACTGAGGTTGTTGGCGCTAATGACCTTGCTGTCGACGCCCCATTAAGCCTAATCCTTCCCTCCCTGCCCTTTCTGTAGTAAGAATCAGGGCCATAGGTAGCGCCGGGAAGGGGACAGGGGGTGGGGGCGGCAACTGCCCCATCAGACAAGGCTATAACATCTGAAATGCAACATCAGATGAAAAATGCATCACTTGTTCACACTGGAGTGAGGTTTACACACTTGCTAACAACGACATCTGGTGCGAGAAATGGTGCAACAAATTGGTAAATTTTAATTATATTTTTTTGTAAAATGGTGCCTCAACGGATTTTAATTGTTCAGTTTGTGTTTACAAAAAAAAAAAACCCTTTACCGTAATAAACAAGTTAAAAATCATCTTGTGTACAAAACATGAACACAGCCCCAGCAATACGTTGGCGGATGCCGCCATTACTAAAACCACGTGGCCACTATTTACCAACTACGGGATTCGACCAACGAAAACCACGTGTACTACGCCGCAATATCGCAGACGCAGACCCCTTCAAAAATAAATAAATACAAAAATACAGCCTTAAAACACAATGGGTACGCTGTTTCCATGTTTCACCAGTGATGATAGGCTACAAAAACACTGAAATACCACGTTAAAAGTTGTTTTCGAACCAACACCACACGAACACAACACCAAAACACGGGAGTAGTATATTATGAAGAAGAGAGAGAGAGAGAAGGTCGACTACCTTGAGCTGGCTTGGAAGGGTTAAATCCGTCGTTGGCGTTGTCGAAAAGTGTGATGACGTTTTTGCCAGATGCGACCAGCTATTTTCGATGAAGAATTACGAGCTCCCTCCTTCTAACCGGCCGGCGAGCAGCTAGCTAAACGGCGGTAGCTCCTGCAGCCGAAACCCGGCACCGGTAGCAGTTGAACGGGGTGGAAAGCGATGGATCACGGTAGGGAGGCAAAAAGCAATCCACAAAACGGTGGTCCGGCCGGCGGGATGGGGTTGGGGGGTGGAATGGGTCAGGGAGCCAGCAGTGATGATGCTCCCTGCTCGGCGACTGCCGGTCT
Organism: Lithobius niger; assembly: GCA_023313725.1. Lineage (NCBI taxonomy): Eukaryota > Metazoa > Arthropoda > Chilopoda > Lithobiomorpha > Lithobiidae > Lithobius > Lithobius niger. The sequence goes on from JAHWFP010038408.1 coordinate 9,127, forward strand.
GCGGGGGAGTGGAAACAATCCCACCAGTGTTATCCCCGATCGTGTTCCAATCCCGGATTGATGATGAATGGCTGTTTTGAAGACGGGGGTGGGAATGGTTTCCGAAACGTCACAGAAATTCACCCTTTCCTCACGGGAACTGTCAAATCAAAACAAGACGGACACGTCGACCGGTGTACATTAAAAAAAAAAATGTCGCAGTCGCTTCGTTCCCTCACGACACGACACGGGAGACGCGGCGTCCGCCCACGCAACGCAACACACACACACACACACGCGCGCGCACGCAGTAGCAAAACACACAACACGAACACAATACACACGTCGCCACGCCTGCCGCTGTCGGCTGCTGCTGCGGTTGCACTCTCGAAACCGTGTTCTTAGAGACGAGACGACGGAGAGGGCTCAACTCAAACCCAACCCAGCCCAGACCCAGCCGTCAAAGTCTGGGTGCGAGGCTACTCTTGATGACGACGGTTGCCGGTGCCCTCCGACCTTCGCGCGCGGTGGCGTAGCTTGCCTGCCGCTCGCTCCTGCCCTCCCTCGCTGCCCTGCCTGCCTGCCCTGCCGAGCGGTTTGCCGAAAAACGCCACCGGGGGGCGCTGGGTGCTGGCTGGTTGCTGGTAGCTACAGCTACAGCTGACATGGAAGCAGGGCACAACGAGCTGTTCGACGGCGGGAGACGAACGAGAGATGCGGGAGAACTTATTTTTCTCCCTCGTGAATCGATGGACGAGCCTCCTCCAAGAGGGCGTTGGCTCTGCCGGCTTTTTTTTCCTCTGCATTTCTGCTTCCCGATCACCATCATCATCATCGTCGTCGGTACATTCCGTTCATAAAAGCTCCGGTTCTACTGTACATCCTCGCTCAGGTTGGGGAGGGGGATGGTGGGAGAGGAGGAGGAAGAAAGATGAGAGAAAGAGACGAGGAGGTGAAGAGGGTCATCTTCTCGGGGG
>JAHWFP010038409.1:0-47786 GCA_023313725.1 Lithobius niger
ACGGCCAACAAACTTGTGCACTTAAAAAGAAATAACGTTGGCCCAGCGATGGACGGTCAACTTACTGGTACAGCAGATAAAGATATGCGTTGGTCCAACGAAGTATGGACAATGTATTGAAAAAGCAGCAAAAGAATACATTGACCCAAAGTAGGACGCCCGAAAAACTGGTGGATGAAATAGAAATACGTAGACCCAGCGATGGATGGCCAACTTGCTGGTACAGCAGGTAAAGATATACATTGATCCAACAAAGTATTGTCAACGTATTGAAGGAGCAGAAAAAGAATATATTGACCCAACGAAGGATGCCCGACATACGGGTGGAGGTGAAATAGAAATATGAAAGCCCAGCAAAGGATGGCCAACTTGATGATACAGCAGATAACAATATACGTTGGTTCAACGAAGTACGGCCGACGTATTGAAGGAGCAGCAGAAGAAATACATTGACCCAACGAAGGACTGCCAACATATTGAGTGAAAAAAACACGCCGGCCCAATGAAGGATGGTCAACATATTGGTGGAACTGGTAATTAATACATTGGCCCGATAATTGAACCCCAACACATTGATTTTCAGGTTGTTGCTACGTTTTATTGATAAAGAGCTACCAACGCATTGATTTAGCAGGTTGCTATTATGTTGTCCCAATAAAATGTTAACACGTTACTTTAGCAGGTTGCTGCTTCGTTGTCCCAATAAAGTGCTACCAACACATCGGTTTAACAGGTTACTATTACATTTACTCAATAAGGTGCTACCAACATATTGGTTTAGCACGTTACTGTTCCGTTGACTCAATATTTGGCGCCAACGTGTTGATTTAGCAAGTTGCTAGTACGTTGTCCCAATAAAGTGCTGCCAACACATTGGTTTATCAGGTTACTATTACGTTGACTCGGTAATTGGCATCAACATGTCGATTTAGCAGGTTGCTAGTACGTTGTCCCAATAAAGTGCTGTCAACACTTTGGCTTAAAAGGTTACTATTTTGTTAGCCCAAGAAAGTGCTACAAACACATTAGTATAACTGGTTACTATTATGTTAGTTCAATAAAGTGCTACCAATACATCTGTTTAACAGGTCACTATTACATAAACCAATGTGTTGGTAGCACTTTTAGTTAAACAGGTTACTTTTAAGTTGGCCCAATTGATTGGTACCAACACATTGGTTTAGCAGGTTACTACTATTCCCTTGGCTCAATAAAGTGCTACCAACACATTGAATTAGCACGTTACTATTACGTCGACTCAATAATTGGCACCAACACTTTGGTTTAGCAGGTTGCTATTACGTTGTCCCAATAAAGTGCTACCAACACATTGATCAGGAAAGTATGTTAGCTCAATGTGCTACCAACAAATTGGTTTAGCTGAAGTTCTATTACATTGTCCCATTCCAGTGCTACCAACACATTGGTTTAGCTGGTTACTAGCATGTTGGCCTTGGTACTAGCATTGGTTTAGCACGTTACCGTTATGTTGGCCCAATAAAGTGCAACCAACACGTTGATTTGGCAGGTTGCTCTAACGTTGGCCCAATATAGTAGTGCCAGCAGTGGAGTATCCCATTCCAGTGCTACCAACACATTGGTTTAGCAGGTTACCATTACGTTGGCTCAATAAAGTGTAACCAACACATTAGTATAACAGGTTGACATGTTATCCCAATAAAGTGGTAACAATCCACCGTCCACAGCAGACCAATCAAAGAAATATGTTGGCCCATTGAGAGTTCCAATGTATTGGTGGCTAGTGTAAATACTATGTTGGTCCAATGATAGGATGCAGACATGACGGCTGAGAGATGAAGGTTCAACATTGGGCCATTGTTGTTGATGGCAACCCAACATTGCACCAACATTAGTCCAATGTGTATAAGCCAATGCCAACGAGTCGTCAATGTTGGCCCGACCGTCGAATGTTACCTGGGAATATGGGGACACACGCAAGATTCCAGCAGGAAAGCCAACTGAATCCAACCATTACTGACGTGCGAGAGGCCCCATGTTTGAGCTTGACCTGTACCATCCCTGGCACTTTCGAGAACATAATGGTTCTGTGTTGCCTCGGGTTCACGTTGATTGTGGCATGTTAATTTTAAAGCTAGGAACTGACGATTTGGAAATACCTAGTATATTTATCCCCATCCTTCTGGTGCCATAGCTTTGGCTGGAAGCATGACAAACCCAAACTGTAGTCTTGGCTTGGACTCTGTTTAATTTCCTTAAATTGTCCGGCTTTAATACCTTAAAGGGATTTGCCCTTCTACCTACCCTTATGACCACCCCTCACAAGAAAGGGTCCAGTGAGCTTTTAACGTTCGCTGGGGACCCGAGCATGGCTAGCAAAGCTCACTGGTTAGTGTTGTGGCCACTAAGCTGAGCAATTGAATCTACGACCTACATCCTTTATGAACTCTGAAAAAAAATTACCCTTGGTGTTCTTATTGGTTGGAGTTGAAATGCTTTGGCAACCATCCCTGTTAGAATAATAACCTGTGCATGTGTTGTCAAATACTGTCAGAGTGCAAACGGTGACGGTTAATCCGTCCAAACGGGGTGTTTTTCGAATAGCTCGGCTCACAGAGGTAAGATGTTTAGAGTAACAAATAAAACTGAACACTAATTTCTAAATTGTTGGTAAATAAACTTATTTGGTTTTTTACCATATATTATCGGGGCAGTTTCATATTTTTGTTAATGTTCTTTACCTAATTCTTTTATTGCAGTGATCAGGGTAGCCCTACACTAGAACAAGCACTACTCATGGGTTGTGGAGACTTCCGCGATTCGCGGAGTGCGTCGCCAACAGATAGCGACAGTAGTGGCATTAGCAGTGTTGACAGCACCTTATCTGATCTTATGGTAAGTCAGTACATGTACTGTAATATTGTAGTCCTGAAGCCAAGAACGGAAATTAAAAAGCTTCTGCTGGCCATGAATCGGGGTTGGCTTTCTTCTGGCTGAAATTTGTTTGTGTGCCATGAAAACACAATTACCTAATTTAATTAGCATTTCCTTACTTTGAAGGCTCAAATCCCTAGAAAAGTTGGCTTCACTGCCTGGCTCGCAGCTCCCTTCCATCGCACATGTGGGTGGGCTTCTATATAAGGAGCCACCTCAGCGATGGGTGTCATTCTTTCTTCCTAGGTGCCACGGCGTGTGGTGTGCTCTCTTGGCTCTCCCGCTTCTCTTCACTACACAAGAACCTATTATGTTCTGGGACGGACTCTTCGCTGCTGTCAGCCTGTCCTAGCTGGTCTCCTCAGCTCTGCTGGCTGTTTTCTTCTTCTTTGGATACCTCGCTCGAACGCTTCCGCTCTACCCCCGGACTCTTGCTGGCTTCCGAGCTCCACCTCTCCGGACTGCTGCTTTCAGAAGCCTTACAGTCCCCCGGGCCCCGGCTTCAGTTTTCTTTTTCCATAAGTGCTTCAATGGACTCTTCTTTGGACTCCTGACTTCAAAGAAATTTCCCGTGCTTTCTCATCGGCTTTCTGGCCTTTGCTGTGGCATCCTCATCGCCCACGGCATCCTTCTTCCTGGACTCCACCCATCTCTTTCCATTTCCTCTACATGGGAATTCTCTGGTGGTCATCGCGTCTCCAACCTCTGCGATGCCTCTGCCACCACGGGCTGCCCAAGCCGCCTCAAGCGGCTCGACGAACTCTTCTTCCCATCCTGTTTGGAAGACTGAGTCCATCTTATGGCATTGAGCTCCAATGCTGCCTTATCTCTCTCAGGCTCCCCTTCCTCGTCGGTGCGGATGCCCACACTTCTCCAAATCATCTCGAGTTCATCTCTTGACGGTACCGCATGGCGACCGCATCACTCAGTTTTCTTGACTATCACTTTGGACAAAGAACCACTGAATCTGTTCTGCGCTATCCTTCAGCCTGCTGAACTCCGCCATCCAACATTCCGATGAAAACACCGGACCTCCGAGTCTGGCTACCTGTACCTTTTCCACGCTTCAACAATACAGTTCCTTCCCGACCAGCGGACTAGCCTCTGTCCAGTGACCCCCGACTGAGCGTTTCTCGTCGGAAGCAGCTTCTGGAGACCCTACAAGCTCTTCATCGACCTTCGACCAAGACATGTCCGCGCCCCCCTGCCTTCTTTGTGCAGAACTATACATCTCTTCTGCTTCGGACGCTTTGGCATCTACTTCTCTTCCACCGGTCACACGCGATCGATCCCCGGACTTTCTCACTCAGCAATCCCCTGCTACTGTCTTGGGGTTGCGGATTACCATTCAAGGCATCGCAAGACTCGTCACCAAGTAAACCAGGACACCATCTGTGCATCAACCTTCTCCAAGCAAACCCACAGAAACCTCCTGCACCCGTGCAGTCACTCCACCTCGACGGTCGCCTATCCCGGACACCTCACCATCGGTCTCCGTCAACACTGCTACACGGACTCCGCTTTCATAGATGGCCTTCGACTCCAGCCGCATGGTCTGCGGGCTCCACTTTCATTCTACTACATGAATATACTTTTCTTGAATAAAGAATCCTTCTAAAAAGAGGAAGACAACATACCTGATTTAACTAATAAGAATGAAGACTCGCGTAGATTTACAGAAGATTTGACAAGCTCTCCCATGTGGAGATCCCAACAGGATCCTACAAGATCTTGTAAGATCTTTCCAAATGGTGACAGTTAACATCCGTTCCATGCTGCCAGAGACTAAGTCCCAACTCTTGCTAAGATCCTGCAAGATCTTGAGCAAAAACTTAGTAAGATCTAGACACACGCTAGTGTCGCGCCAAGTTGGCAACAAACATCACATTAATTGAATTGTGGAGGTTGTAACCATTGTAGCGCGACGCCATAGCGTCCGTGTCATATCTTGAAGCATAGTTGGGCACATTTCAGGTACTTAGGGACCTGTAGGAATGCCAGCTAAGCTGCTTTCAATGCAATATCTGACCCTCAATAACGTAAATGTGTTACTAGCTACTAGCTAGCTACTCCGCTCATCCCCATGTTAATTTCCATAGGGTGATTATTCATAGATTCCGAGATAACGGGAAGGCTTCCAGCTATGAAATTGGACGAATGGGTGCAGTACAATACGGACTGCGTACCTTTTATGGTTTGAAGCTTGTGGGCGTAACGGGGATGGCGTGGGTGGGCGCATAAGTACGAAAATATTGTTATAACCATTGTTAGTATTGTTGGCAGTCTCTCATGGACGGTCAATTTCGGACAATGAGAACGTGTATACTGGCGTGTGTGCCTAGACACACACTAGTGTATCACGATAAATCTTACGAACGTTGCAAAGAAATTGTATTTACATCCAATTTACGAAAAATAAACCAACTGTAATAACAAAGTCAAACTGGAAAAGCCACCAAGTTAGGAGGATCGGCCCTTCAAAGGAGTGATATCAACACCAAGACTAACGAAATAAAACAATCACAATAAAATTAAAACCAAACCAAAACCGTATAAATAGGTGACTAAGTTTAGAATAATTTGGCCTATAGGCAAAAAATAGTAGCAAATTGTTGAAAACCATTGCTTGTTAAAGTGACACTTAATTACACATCAGCACGGTAGTGGAGTGGAGTCAATACAAATTTTAAAAAGTGATCAAAAACCAAAACTGGTAAATGGAGCCGCCAAGTTCCGAATGGTTCGGCCCTTCAAAGGAGTGATATCAGCACACCAAAACATTCGCCAACTTAATCGCACTGAATAATACTTTGTACGTTAAATGAAAACTTGAACATTGCTACCGATAGTAGCAAGTTCTGGTTTTCATTTAACCTTCGAACTATTAAGCGGTGCGGTTAACTTGGCGAATGTTTTGGTGTGTTGATATCACATACTTTGCCGAACCATGCGGAACTTGGCAGCCCCTTTTACCAGTTTTGGTTTTTGATATGATCTTGGTATCCTGCAAGATCTTTGTAGGATAATGCATGAACCTTCAAAACTTTAGGATTCTGCTAGGGTCCTGTAGAATCCTGCTAGGATCTCGTATCTTCCTGTTAGCCATTGCGCATGGTTTAGATCGTGCAGGATCCTGTTTGCCGTGACGTCACCATGAGTTAGCCAATGACGAACGAGAACAAAGGCTGTTTGGTCGTCTGATTGGACTAGCTCAGTCTCGTGATATGCACATCACAGCCAACAGCCATGGTGTATGGTATAGACAGGATCTCCACATGGGCTCAATTTCAAGCATACTCCTTGCAGCGACATCCTCTTGGGCTCCGACCCGAACAATCCATGCTTTGATTTTTTTGACTAGCTCTGCTCACAAGGTGCACACAAACTTGTGGTTGGTCTTAAAATGCGTGGGGTAAAGATTTTTGTTTTCCAGAATTTTCAAAAATTAGGACCCACGGTTCCTCGTGAGAATTTAAATTTTGGATCCGAAAAAGGAGGCTCCAATTTTTTTTTTAACAAATGGACTTCGAAAATTGTCAAAATTTAATTTCACGTTTCTGTATGCTGACGAAAATATCAATTGCCTGCAATTTCTAGCATTCCTTCTAATGCTAGCTTCCCCTAGAGAAGACATTATGGCTTTCCTGCCAGCTTGGCTGCCTTATATCTGCGAATTCTTGACAGTCCTATATAAGCGTCGGCTCAAGACCTTGTCCCATCTTTCGTCTCTGGCGGCCATGTGACGTGGTTGCTCTCCCCAGCTCTCCGGACCCTTCGGTCACCGTTCTGACTGTGTTATGGAGGCTTAGGCCTCCTTGCGACCGCATTACCTGTTTGTCTTGACCACTATGTGGACATCGTGGACTCTAGCAGTCGTTTGACAACTCTTCCGCTCGTTTGCCGAGCTGCTTGCCAGTGCGACCATCACCACCTGCCATTTGTGGTCGCTCCAGTACTTTTGTCATTTCTTCGAGTGGTTGCATTAGGGCTTACGCCTGCTTGCGACCTCTTTACCATTTCGTCTTAACCACTCTTCCTGGACGTTATGAACTCCCCAACTGTTCTTGCGGCTGAAGACTTTTTTTTTTCCCCCTCGTTCGTCAACCGTTCGTTAGTATGACCATCACCACCTGCCGTTCGTGGTTGCTCCAGTCCTTCAGTCTTTTTCTTGTAGTGGTCGCATTGAAGCATATGCCTGCTTGTAACATATGCAGCTTCATCTGCTTGGCCACCTCACAAGGATGTTTAGACCTTGCATCTAACCTTTCGTTAGTGACTTGCTGTCTGACTGCCTCCTCCCTTCGTCTCCAATGCCTTCAATCCTGTCATTTGGATCAAAGCCTGTAACCAGAACCCACGCCGGTAGCGCAGTGGTTAGAGCACCCGGCTAGTAAACAGGAAGTCCTGGGTTCGAGTCCTAGTCGGGGCAGTTGTCTTTTTTTGGTCTTTCTCAGATTAGTGTATCGTGTATCCTCACAATGCCAGTCTTTAATAAAGACTGCTTCCTTCGTTGGCCTTATGAACTTCCCGGGATTCCCCTTACGTCACAAATTGGCCTGCTTCGTTAGTCGCCATTGTTTGATGGTGGTTGTGTTTGCTGTTAGGGTAAGTTTCCACATCACTTTCATATACATTCTAGTCATGGATCCTACGCATCCTGATGGACCTTCTGAACCTTCAGAAAACTTACAGGAACTATCAAGATGATTGAGTCCCCGCGACGGACCAGGACACCACCCGTACTGTAAGCCCAGAACATTGCTGCTGCCCAAGATTTTTGGTACCACGATCTCGGTTCGAGCCATATCTCGTTTGCCAGTATCATCGCTCTTGGGACTGGTACACTAGTCTATATTTGTAACAATTTCGCAGACGAAATGGTTGGAGATTCTGAAGCATCAGCAACGGTTCTGTGCCAGATCTGCCCTGAAGGCCCAGAAACTGGCTACTAAACATGCCCTTCTAAGTTCATAACTGAAGCTGCAGCAAGTTCACGTTCCAGACTCGGTGTTTGACTTGAACCATCAGCCGGCCGCACCTTCAAAGACTGCATCGAAGTCTCCGTCAGCCCGTTTGGGACCAACATTGCAAGACAACGTTGGGCCACCTCCGACAACGGACCATCCGGATGTTGCGTCCTCGATCGTCATCTCCAACCACTTCACGATGCAAACGTAAATCGATAACCAGCCTCCCGACCAAAAACTGGGGCACAGTCTGTAAACCCACTCGTGTATTGCCGTCCAATCAACAAGATGTGCCTGTTATCGTCATTCCGCCAACAATCAAGTCGGTGCATCTAACATAACGCCAACAGTTCCTCCCACTGTAACTTCCTCTTCGGGACCGGGTCTAAGCCCAGGTGCTCCGTTCCCATCTTTGGATGCTCTACAAGCCTCTATTCTACGAGGACTACAAATTTTCCCCTAATGACTTGGCCCACTTCACGTGAACATTGCCTAATTGTTAGCAATGGCACGTTAGTTTGCGGACTAACACAATCTTCATGCAGCAAATACAGCACTATCACGGACTTTGCCACGGTCCCCTGTCCCATTGCTGGGCCAGATAGGCTAACGTTTTGACATTGTTTCAAACCAGTTACAACGTAAATTAAGTCCATCAAATCCTGTCTTCTAGCAGTTGACGATATATTGAATCGTTGATTGTTCCATCAAGGAAAATTTGGGCCAAATTCCCCCCCCCCCCCCAAGCCCATATACCTCCCCAAACATTGATGCCAGGTGACGGCGTGAATGCCGCCATAGTGACGTGTGGATTGCCATCACTGTAAAATATGCAGTTGGGACGATTAAGGCCTGTTGCAGATAAACCACAAAACGCGCCAGTCGCAGATGCAATTTTTGGCATTTGTGGCGTAAAAATATCAATCATTGGCAGATCGGGTAAAATGTATTGGATGTAACGAGTGCTTTTAAACTCCAAGTGGCACGTTTCTTTGTGTCTGTATGTAAATGCTTTTATTTTAGCTATTGAAGGTCAAATAAATGCTTTTTTCTTTTATTTGACATAAACTAAACGCGCATATTGTTTGTTTGTCCCCTCCCCCCCCAAAAAAAAATTTACCAGGGGTGGCCACATGCGTTTTTGCCATTTGCTTTATTAGGAATGCAAATACTGTAAAAGCCTTTATTTTAGCTATTTTGCTTGATGGCCGAATAAATGTTTCTTATCTTGAAATCTAAGGGCTTTTATTGTTTGTATTGGTATCCTCTTGGCCTCGCCCCCTCCCATCAACCAGGGTTGTACAGGCTTTTATCTTTTGCGTTCTTATTTGAAATGCAAATAAAAGCTTTCTTTCCTGAGGTCAGAAATAGCTTTCATGATTTCTTTACTGAGGTCAGAGATAAGGGTTATAGCGATGGGGATTAGAAAAATTGGACGTGTAGCGGTTTTTTGAAATACTGTGAGGGGCTAGCAATCCTCCCCCGAATGGTCTTCAAATTTGTAACCTTGCTAAAAAAAAAGATACAGCCAAGTGAGTGCCCTTAATCACACCCTTACCTCTCCCAGGTTAATGTGACAGATGCTACAAATTCGGCAAATTACGGTAATCTTTCATGCCGACTTAGCATGTTTACACCCTACCCCTTTCTTCAGTGGTCATGCCAACCTTCCCCAAGTTATGTGGAATCGTCCTTTATGACTGGACAGCTCCATGCTTAAGTGCTTGACGAACTGTGTGCATTGTAGTAGAAACAGTTAATTGGTTTCGTAGTTTTCGTTACGCTTATTTTCGTACGTTCATTAGGCTTAATTAGGTTTCAAGTAACACCGTGGGCCAATTACAATCGAGGTTTTGGGATTCTCGTTTAGTTCCACTTTTACTGACTTGCTTTGGCGGTAGTCACGTTTATTTTTTCCTTTTCTTGGTTCCAAACGTAAACCACCGACCTGAGTTACGTTTACTGTGGTTTTAAGTAGATCTACACCTTCCGTTTCTGGCTTAGTTTACTAACGTTAATTTTCGAGTTTCATTGATTTGAGGTGGCAAATCCTGTTTCGTTCAATAAGCTTGTTTTAGTTTAAAGTGACAATGCCTAGGTTGCAAGTCTGACAGCGTGTAGATATCAAGTGGTGAAATGATATACCCGCAGCCGTACGAACAATGTGGTTTAAGAAATATGGGTTATTGCGAGTCTTATTCCTGGTGATATCGACCTTCTAAACACAGCGTTACAATATTCTCTAGTCGAACACGAAGCTTCAGACACTAAAAACTAGAACTCGGGAGGGGAGTGCACTGATTTCTGTGGGTTATACTTGATCCGCCACGTAATGGCTGCCAGTCTGTTATGAAGGTTTAGAGGTCATTTTCAACTTTAAAAACTCTTCGCATTTCAGTAGAATTGAGGTCCTCTCCTGGTTCAGAGTGCTAACTAAATTTTTTTACATGGGGGTGGAAAACACAATTTGCCGGCCCCCATGAAGACTGGTACAAAATTTTCTGCTTGGAAAAAAACAGAACCTGTTAATTTTAGCGTTAGTTCCTCAAACGATAGGGGTTCCCTAGTTGTTTTTCGGTGCTTAGTAAACGCCAGTGTGGTAACCCGACTGCGCATCTGGTCTTTGCAGCCCTTCAGTACAGGGTGGTCCATAAAAACCTGACGACCCAAGATTTTGTAAGTCCCACTTTTCTAGTTAGCACCCCTCAGAACCAGGAGAGGACAAATCTTCCAGTTTCATTAGATTTTATTTCGGTCCTATCCTGGTACTGAGGAAAGTTGGAGAAAATGTTGGGTCGTCAGTTTTTTGAGGACCACCATGTATAAGTGCATTCGTTTGGCCGGGCCATCATTTTGACCTATGGATTCATCAGGCAGTGACTCAAGAAAAGAGGTAGGGTAGGTTTGGTTACGTTTTTTCCCAAGCAAAGAAACATTTTCAGCCAGCCTTCATGAGGGGCTGGCAAAATTGTCTTGTTGCTGGAAAAAACTTATGCAAAATAAAAGTTACGAGCCGGCTGTTTCCCCAAAAAGTTTCACCAACTTCGCACTTTACTCAGAAAACACAAATGAACAGGATTTTGGTCTTTCGCAACATTTAGTGGCCCTGAAAAGGACCGTTGTTTTTAGAGATGAGGTCTTGCTTCCGTCTTCATTTTCTGAATGCTTAAGGCAGTTGGATCACATCTGGTAGCCATGATGGGACCCAGACGTTGTAGTCCACTGGCTTGCTTCACCTCTCTGAATTAGTGTGATGTGAAGACTAAGCTGTTTCGCCAAGAAGCTGCGGCTGAAACGGAGTTGTGGAATGCCCAGGAGGTTGACTCTCAGCTCGTGCCCTGTTACGCTTAATGCCTTCATCGTTGCAATTGATGTCGGGAGTCTTCATAGGCGCTTTGAATCGTCTCTTATCCATTTAGACATCGTGGCTGCAGAGGTTTTGCCGAATGTTCTCTTGTAGGGAAGGAAAAGTTGGGTTCTTCCTTTCCTGCTGCCCTTCGTTGGTTGTCCTTGAGATGTAAAGGCAAAGTGCTCGGACAGGGCAACGGTGACATTCGGGTTCTTGTCCTGCGATGCGAGTTAGTACCGGAATGACAATAGGTTTGGTTGGTTCACAGGGTTGTCGTCTTGGTTCGAAAATCGGTTCTTGGTGTTAAGGTGATGTAGGTGTTGGGAGCGAACACGCAGAATGCAGGATCTGTGGAAAGTGTCTGGATTTCACTGCATCAGAGGCTCGATGCCAATGTTGCTGAAAACTCTTTTCTTGGTGAGGATGACCATTGGACTGTTCAAAGGCTTATTCAAGACGATGGATAGATCCCAGTTTGGAAAGGTGCGCTTGATGCAGGGCTTTTCATCTCAAATGATTTAAGATCATGTAGCCATCCAGTAAGTGGGTGCTTCCTGTGGCTTTCAAGACTGAATTTACTGCCGAGTGGTAGATGAGGGTCGTTGAACTTTTAACCTTCGGAGAAGAGGATGTTAAATCTTTTCTGCATGCCATGAAAACAGATTACATAAATTAACTAGCATTCCGTTTCTTTGAATGCTCTTTTCTGTAGAGAAGTTGGCTTCACTGCCGTGATCGCAGCCACCATTCCATCGCGCATGTGCATGGGCCTCTATATAAGGAACTGCCTCGGCGATGGGTGTCCCTTTCTTCCTGGCAGCCAAGACTAGTGCTCTTGGCTCTCCCGCTGCTTCTACAACAACTGGCCTCAGAACTGACTCTTCGTACTTCTCGCCCGCTTGATTAAGCCAGTGTCCTTTTGGCTCTGGTGCGCCGGTATCCCTCGTCACGCGACACGTTCGGACTCCTTCACCTGCTCTTGGAACTTACTCCCTGGATTCCGGAATCTACCTTACACTGACTCTCCACTGAGTGTTCACGGACTCCTACTGCCCGTACTCTTCTTGTCTGTCCCTTGCTTTCTCGTCACCTTTCTGGTCAAGACCCGACGTGACCGTCTGTGATTTCATGGTCCTCCCCGGACTCCTCCTTTTCTCTCGTCCTTCATGGGCCCCACCCGCTCTTGCCTGGACTCTTCAACCATGAACTCTCCGGTCATCAATACATCCCCAAGGTCTTCAATGTCTCTGCCACTTCGGATTCTCCGTTCTTCCCCTAGCGGCTCATCGGACTCCTCCAGTCTTCCTGTACGAAAACCAGAGTACACCTCTACCTTTATGGCATCGGGTCCCACGACCACCCAGTCTTTCGCAAGCAGCACCTCGTGGTCGCAGCGGACGCTCTCATTTTTCCAAGTCTGCCCCAATCCATCTCAACCGTCGGCATCTCGTGGTCTCCGCATCACTTAGCAGTTTCTTGGACCTTTACTTTCAACGGACTGTTTCTTCTCTGCCAAGACACTCTTCCGTCTGCCCTTCGGTAGATTCCGCTGCCGTATGACCCGTGAAAATGGTTGATACCCCGGGTGTCTGGCTAGCCATCCCTTTTCCAAGCTTTCCTCGCGCAGCACCTGCTTTTCTGGCAGACGCTCAGCCATCCAATGACCCAACTGAGCGTCCCCTCATCTCCCTCTTCGACCTCTGCACACCCTGTGGTGTTCGCATCACCCTGCCTCATTTGTGCCGAGTTGAACATTTCATCTTCGCCGGACTCCCCAGCGCCAGCATCTTTCGTACCAACCTTGCAAGACCGTTCCCCGGACTACCTCTTTGACTACCCGGTCTCCAACCATCTCAGGTTTGCGGATTACTATTCCAAGGCATCACTAGACTCCTCACCAGCAAGACTGCAACGAAGTCAGTACCTCAGCCTACTCCTTGTGAAGTCAAGACTGGGCCTTCCTGCGCTGCTGTCATTACACCCCCACCTCCGGGTCTCCCCTACCGCACTCTTCTTCTTCCACGTCCTTACTTCCAGTACGGACTCCTCAACGAACTTGGAGCCGCGGACATTTGCCACCCCGACCCCTGGAGATAGTATTTTACTGTTCTTTTAATAAAGCTTTCGCTTGTATAGTAGGTTTAAAAAAAAAAGCACTTGGCACCAAAAATGGTTCAACCTGTTGATGGGATATGTTTCTCCCATATCAACCTTTGACCATCACATGACCTTACTGCGTTCTCCTGACTGCGTTTACTTCTTTACCTAAGAATCCACCACCTTTCTCGTAACACCATAATCCTTGCGGACTCCTTCAAGCTACCAGCCTGGGAACTACCTTCTAGCACCAGTACCAAAAGATTTCTGCCTCACCTTACGGACCTCACCGAGGACACCCTTCGTACACCTGCTACATTGGCCAACCTACCAGAGTCTGCACCTTCCTAAAACCTTAGTCTATTTTTTCTTCCCGGACACTCACATCCCAGGTCTCCTGGGACACTCGATTGCTTCTCCCGTTCATCACAGTGGCGCTCGCGCAACTTCACGTGCTTAACGTTTTTTCTGCCGCAACGGTTCTCATCAGTCGTGTCGTCTCTTCCGTTCTCCGTCATGGCTACTCCCAAGGATACCTCTATAGATTCACCATCACCTATCCCCGCGGACTGCTCGGAAACATCTGCACCAGTGGAAGGCCACATTGGTCCCGACCCCGTTCAATGTTCATGTTTAGTTTGTCAGGTCGAAGCACCTCGACTCGCACCCTTGCCGCCAGGTTCACCGGTCTTGCGACTGGTTCACCCGTAAAGTCTAGTGTCTGTGACTGCTTGACTAAAGATCAGTGGACTGTTATCCTTTAACGCCATACGAAAAACTGTATCCAGAATCTTTTTGACACCGTCCTACCTCAATTCGGACTCCTCTGCTCCCACCAAGGTCTTAGTTTCATTTGCTCCATCAGTCGAAGCTGCTTCAATGTCTTCTCAAGTACGCGGCAAATCAACACCGCGCCTTCCTACAAAGAACAAACCCCGCCCTCTCTTCCTGTACTCTATCGGACTCTTCCAGTTCAACCGCGGAATGTGCCACTTCCACAAGGATTCAGTGGCTCCCGTTCCTAGAGGAACTCGGAGCTTCCCTTCTCCACGGACTTCAACTCTCCGCTGATAAAGAGGCTCACTTCCAGATCAACCTCACCTCCCTGGATACTGAGTTCCGTGCCTTCCAACAAGAATTGACTCTCTACGCGCTGTGAACGAATCTTCGTTCTCCGGTGGCATCCCTGGTTGCCTTCAACGGAAAAGTGACTGCCAGGAAGATACCATCAGTTTCCTGCGGACTGCAAATAACACTTTTGCCTGCGACCTCAACAATCTCCAGGACATGGCTTCAACCCTGCATACCTGGAATATCCTCTTAAAGAAGTTGCGACGTGTGACCAAGCTCTCGCTGCTACCTCCCTCTCCGGCATGGAGAGAAGACTTATGCATGTTCACACACGACACCCTCTCGGACACCAAATTTCACCTAGATTAACTCATTCTGGGTCTTGTGACACTTTCCTCCCTGCAACAGCTTCCCAAGACGCCGTCGACGATTCCGGCTCTTCCGTCGAGTCTCCCATTCCCAGTTCTCTTTAACTCCTTCCCGAGCTCTCCCGCCAGTCATGCTTCTCACTGCCCAGACAGTGGTTTCTTCATGGACTTCAGCCTCTTCCGTCGAACTACAATTATCGTCCTATACAGCATGGCAGTACGACGACTGCCCCTCTTTCATTCCTGTTTTCCCTGGGCTAATACAATGTTCATCACATCAGTTTCTACAAGGGACCCTCCCTGCCTGAACTGCCGCATCCGGGCCGAGGGCATGGCACTCAGTTTCCGAGTCCTGCCCTAAAGAATTTCTATCATACGCCTTCTGAACTGGAAAGTCCTATTAATGCTTCGCCTTCTTTTTCTTCTGAAGAACAATTTGGACAATCAATTCACTCATTTTTGGATCCTTACACCTTTCGGCATAGGGCTCCCTGGCATCCGGCCTTTCTCCACTCGACAACCCGTCCTTTAAAAAGACACAAACGAACAACAAACAGTAGAATACCTGAGAAGAGAAGGTGACAACAAGGAAAAGACCAAGTAGGGAACAAAGGCAACTCTATTTTGCACCTAGAGTTATTATACCATGGTGATTTACGGACTCCTCATCCACGTCACCTTACAAAACCTTTTCTTCCATCACCTTCCCTCTTCACATCCCAAGGTCTGACACCTGCGGACTCCGGACACGTAGCCATCTCCCTACTCTGGAGCCCTTTTCATTCTACACTTACACCCACTCATATGCCGGTACTCTCACCTACCACTTCGACTCCTTCTCTTCATGACAAACTTAGTAACTAATTTCTTCCATCAAACCCTTTCACTCTTCAAGACTGTTCTTTAGACACAGTTCGGGAATGCACCTCATCAGGTTGACACCCTCCCAATATCTTCAACTTCACCTTGATCACCATTTTCACAGGTATGGGAAAAAATTTTGTTTGCATGCTTCCTTTTCCCTGGCCCTGAACATGGTCCCCTTCGGAAATCCTCCTGGTCTGACACGTATCGTCAAGCCTGCTCTGATCAGTTCACGGGGTACTTGTATTCCAGGGCAGCGTGCCTGCAGCACGGGCTCCAACACCTTTGGCATCCGCCTTTGGTTTCTATTAACTAGCATTACCTAAATTAACTAGCATTTCCTTCCTTTAAAGGCTCTTTTCCCTGAAGTTGACTTCACTGCCGTGCTTGCAGCCCCCATTCCATGGCTCATGTGCCTCTATATAAGGAGCCACCTCAGCGATGGGCATCATTCTTTCTGCCACTCAGGGTCTACTGTGGCGACTGAGAGGGGAGACTGGGCGGGCCAACGTAATGTACATTTTCATTACTGCAATAGAAACCAAAATCGACCAGCTGTACCTGGTATTTCAGGAGTTCAGCAACAGGAGGATTGACTGGATTGACTTTCCTTCTGTCACACCAATGAAACCATCCTGTCCAGTGGCTGTTGTAGATTCGATTGGTAGCAAGACCTGTGATTCTGGATGCTTCCTCCTTATGAATGCCTGCCTTTCTAAGGAGCTTGATAGTAGCTACTGGTGCAGACGTAGTGTGGTGGGATTTTGGTGGATCTTGGTTCCTTTTTGTTGAGTTAGACTGTCTTCCATCAGGGGTAGACTTCTTGAATATCGACTAGAATTTTCAGAAGCAGGAACCATGCTGCTGATGACCAGTTCAGAGCAATTAGCAGGAAGAGGCTGCCTGCCATATCTTCGCCAGGTTCTGTGGCAGCAACTTTAATGGGGGAAAGAGATAAGCGTAAATGTTCTCGCATAGAAAGGCCAGGGCATCTACTGCTATTGCCCTCTCATCTGGGACTGGGTTACGAAGAAAAGTCTGACATTGTGCCCCGTGGTGAAGAGGTCTCGTTGTGGAGTTTCCCAAATGATAAAAAACGATGCGCAGATGAATTTCTTTAGCATACATTCCCCTGTTGGTGGTTTCTTGTGGGACAGTCTGCAATCACATTCCTGCTTCCTGGGATGTGCACGGAGAGGACTGTTGTGCCGAGGTGGGTGCAAAGGAGGATCTCGAGCAATTGCGTGTTCTCATTCATTCCTTCCTTCCTTCCTGATGTAGGCCACTGCTGTTGTCTGCCTGGTTACCACTTTCCTCTTGACTAGTTGTTGGAAGTGCAGAAGTGGGTGTTGTTGGACTGCTTTTGAGTTCTAGGACGTTAATGTGATCCATGTCTTGGTTTGTCAAAGTTTCCGACACTTCCAGTGACCAATGTGGGCTTCCCGTCCTTCTTGGGAGGCATCTGTTAGGTGGTCTGGTTGAGGTTTGTGTAGTGGAACCGACTGAGAAAGAGTGGACGTCTGACCACCAAAGAAGTGTTTCCCTTGGAAAGTCCAGACCTGTGGGGCGACGGAGGTTGGGGTTGGAGGATCTGGTTCCCCATGCGTCGATTCGGTAATAGTGAAATGGTCTGGTCATCCATCTTCCGTAGGGGATCAAGTTTGCTATGGAGTCCATCTTGCCGACCAAGGAATTAAGTTTCGTGAGAGTGGTCTGGTTGCTGCCTGAAAAGTTGTGACGAATGACTTCCTCCACCTGTCTGTGGACGGCCTGAGGCCTGATGTTTGATGTTGAGTGGTTGAAATCTGTTGCAATGAAGGTGAAGTCCTGCGCTGGTTGTAGTCTTGACTTGAGGTTCATGTGGAAAACTAGTTGTTTGAGGAGCGTCACTGTGTTTTCGAGTTGCACAGGGTCTTAGATGTATAGGCACTTCCCTCCATTTGGTGCTGGTGAAGATGTGCTAGGATGGGCTTCAGGATGAGCGTGAATATCCTTGGAGCTGCGTTTAATCCAAAATGAAGGAAGGCAGCAGAATTGGAATACTTTGCCCGTGGTAAAGGAAGCAGAAGAGGTGTTGGATGGATGCGTGGAGGGGGACATGAAGATAAGCATCTTCTAAGTCGATACAGTCCAGTCGTTAGGTTTTAGTGAAAAACTGACTCAAGAGTCTCCATCTTGAAATGGTGGTTTTCCATGTAATGGTTTAGTGGTTTCGGATTGAAAATCGTCCTTGCTCCTCCTGATTTCTTGGGTCGGAGAAAGATGTGGCTGTAAAACTCCCTTTTCAAAAGGGGGGTGGCATTGTAGTATTGCTTTGAGAATTCGTTGACTTCGGCAGATAATTTTGGAGTTGGTTGGGACAAATGTTCCCATGGTGGAGTCGTCTTTTATGATGGATAATTAGACTTGTTGATTGGTTGTCAGTTTTTCCCAGGTGGGTTGGTGGTGGTATAAGAGCACCATCTGGGCGGGAGTGGATTGGTGGCATCATTGGTCCTGTCTGGTGGTTTTTCTTGCCGGGGGATGATTGACTGTACTTCCTGTCTGAGGTTCCTTTGCCGTAAGATTTCGGCTCTTGGTCAAGAAGTTTTGAAGACTGGTTCGATCGAAAGCACTTGTTCCTCCAATGCGACAATCGCAGAACACAGCCAACCTTTTTGTCCGAACGAGGTTTGGTTATTGGCCAATTTTCAGTGGTGTGTTGAGAAATGGCTTGTTCGTGTAAGGTTTTGAAAAGTTCCTTGAAGGGCCTGGGTTCTTGCCTATACCCATGTCCGTGTGACCTCTGTGAGCGGCACTATTCGAAAAAAACCGTGACCCCCTCAAAAAGCGAGTTCCCCCCCCCCCCCCAGGGATGTTGGCTTCTCCCGCGTACCTTCGAAACCAACGCAGGAAAAATGAAAGTGCTCGGATCACTGTCAAAATCGGCATGTGCCCGGGGGACGATGCTAGATGGACGACCCGAGAAGATGGGCGTGATGCTTTGGGTTTCCTGGATACATCAAGACTAAGCTGGGGATGAGGCCATAGAACAGGGTGTCTGTCTCGTGCAGAGGAAGATTGCGCAGCTTGTTGATTGAATCGTTTTAGGGTTGAGGTGGTGGCGAAAGCGATGTCACGCTTTAGGAGTGTTGTTGAATAATGCCCGGGTGAATCAGTTAAGTGCATGGTAAGTCGCAAAGCACGTCTTTTGGAAAAGTTGTGGTATGAGGTCTGAGTTCTTGGATTTCGAATTGGGAAGGACCAGAGGAGTTTATCACATATGCGTTAAATCGCCTTGGGACGCAGCTCTCGGGACCCAGACGAATGCATTTGTTGTTGCCGAAGTACAAAAGTAGGAAAACTAAGGGAAACTAATGTGGTGGCATTAGTTGGAGCTGGAAGGGGCGGAGCATTCACATCCGTGGTTGCAGGTGCGAGACTAGTTACATGAAGAGCAGCATTTGCTATCTGCTCATTGAGTAGAGATGCAGAATCGATGTTAGAGCCATCCGGAACTGGGGTGTCCAAAATCTGGTTGGCAGCAATCGCTGGGAGATGGTGTTAACTGTTAGACAAGGATCAAGACTTATTAAAGTGGGGGTGGCCCGAGGAGGAGCGCTTGTGACTTAAGGGGGTGACTACCCACTCGTCGGTCCGCTTGGCCATGGCGTTATGGAGGGTGGCGGCATTACCGATGTGTTGTGGCGACCGAATTTGGTGACGGCACGATCCATCATCTGGTTGACTTCGGTGCGTGTAATCGGACGGGTCCTCTGGGAAGTGTGGGAAGATAGGCCCAAATGTTGCAAAGGTGTTGCTCAACTTCAAGCATTCGTTTGCGTTGATGCTTGAGACGAATGTAAACAGTTGCTCGATAGTCCGCTTCCTAAGTTGATAGATGCAGGCTTGAAGTTTGCGAATGCTGTCCTGCTTGTACAGGAGAAGTTGCGGTGTTGGCTACCTCGTCGGCGGGATTCGCATTCGTGATGAGGGTTGATTGAGGAGTCGGGGTAAGGGCATCAATCGACAGCAGTCGGGGGCGAAAGGCGAATCTTCATAAACTCGGCATGTGAGTCGGGACATCCTTCAAGAGGCGTGGCTGGAAGATCAAGATGAATGTCTGGGGAAACAGACCAATGTGGACACGTTCTGGGGGAAAAATGGCCAGACAAATGCACTTGTAAAACTGAGGGCTGTGCAGACCAGATTACGCAGTTGGGTTACTATGCTGGCGGTTACTGAGCACTGAAAAACCTCCAGGAAACTGCATCGATCGACGAACTAATGCAAAAATTAACAGGTTAGTTTATTCCAGCAACAAGAAAAGTGTAATTTGGGGACCACATCCTTCGATTCAGAATCGCACGTTCTATCAAAACCTGGTCCTACTTTACTTTTCACTGGATTTGACTTTAAAAAAATGTTGGTCGTCAGTTTTTGTGTACCACCCTGTATATTATGGAAGGGCTAATGTCAAACAGTAAGTGAGCTTTGTGTGGGTCTAATCTAAAAAATGTCAAGGTCTTAAACATTTGACATGCCTGCCTCAATAGCCATGTTTTCATGCATATTATAGGGAATGGAGGTGGGGGCTGAAAATTTTTTTCCTACATCTAGGTGCATGAATTTTTCTAGACAGTTGGGGGGTCTGTATTTTTTGGGATGGTGTTAAGTGCCCTGCTAGTCACTAAATAAACTAATTCTGTCTACCATAGTTTTTGTCGAGATATATGCACCATCCTCAACTGGACTGCTTACTTTTACATTCATTTTAATTAATGGCCTTATTTTTTTTTTTTCAATAGAATTTTAGCATTTGTGAGTTAGATTAAAAAGCTGTGTTTTCGTAATTCTCATCAATTTTCTGTTACCGAACCGAGAATACTGTTACTTGGCCCCAAATAATCTTTAAACTCCAAGGAACTGTAAATATCCACTGTAGAAAAATGAATACCAAGCTGCCTCTTAACTTTTGGCCTATAAGTACAAATTCCCAGGGTTTCCTCTTTACAGCAATTCTGCTTCTAAATCAACAAGGTTCAAATTCAGTCGGTTCTTCCATACCGGCGTGTGTTTGCTTCCGATGACTTATGTCTAAGCTTCATTTTAGGATCCTAGCAAAATCCACTAAATGTTTTTTTATTAGGTCACTTGTTTTGTTGCTCTGGCTAAATTAGCATCAAGGGCCCTCAAAAATCTTACGGCAAGTTTGTTGGACTGCAGAACTGGCTGTCCTTTTCCTTATGCGATAAGCCATTCTCAAGAGAAACTAATATTCATGGGATTACACTATTCTGTTAAATATGTAAAGGTTTGGGTATTGGTGAAGCTCAACATCTGGTTAAACAAAACTGCAAACTCAGTAAAGCATGGATGGTGCACAAAATATGCTTGCTGTATTATACTACATGGTTGTGAAGTTAGCTGTACAAAATTAATACCGTGTTATATTTTTATTTACAGAACAGTTTAGCATTGGGCAACAACACTTCTCCTTCGACCCAGTCGTCGTTGCTGGCAACCAGCCTTCCATTCCGCGATGTGGACCCATCAAATGTGGCAACCAATCTGTTCTCAGATCGCCGTTGGAGCAGTAGCATCAATACCCTCTTCTCGGCCAATGCTAATGACCCCAACTCGATAGAACGTGCTGCCAGGCTCTACCGCAATGCAGCCGGTTTGCAATGCTATGTTCCAACTTGCATGTTTCTTCCTATTTATTTTTCGAAAGCTTATTTTGTACACTTGGGTTAACTCCAACAGTTGTGCATTCCATTCAAACATGGTGTATTTTGTTGTGAATGTCACTATGCAAACAGTCAAAAGAGCACTTTAAAAAAAAAAGTTTAAGTGGTTGTAATGTTATACAGGAAGCTTTCTGCATATTCGTGTAGTAAGAAAAATTTTGTACATGATTTCAAATTTTAAATTAAGCAGTGCCGACTTACTCGAATCTTTGAACAATCCTCCTGAATTCCTTTCCACCTTTAAAAAAGTGGGCTAGTCAACAATTCAAAACTCTATATATAATTTAGTAGACCTCACTTGCGTTAACTTGTTGCAAAAATGTTGTGCAGAGCTAATATATTAAAACCTACAACTTAATAAAACCTGCAGAAAAGCTGCCTCATTCTTAGCATAACTTCACACCTTTGTCCTATATATTACTTTGTGGCTAAATTCAGGGTGGCAGGCAACCCTCTCCCATCAAATGAGTTGCATCGAAAGGTGCTTGCTTCCTCAGAATCAAATAGCCACCTTCTGAATTTAAGTTTCATCTTCACCCTGCCTGGATAGCAAGGGTTTTTTTATTTCGATAATCCCTGAAAATTGTTGCCAGCATGTGTCCATTTATACAGGGTGGTCCACAAAACTGACGACCCATTTTCTAGTTAGCACCCCTCAGAACCAGGATAGGACAAATCTAATGAGACAGGAAGTTTTGTCCTCTTCTGGTTCTGAGGGGTGCTAACTAGGAAAGTTGGACTAGAAAAAGTTGGGTCGTCAGTTTTTTGTGGACCACCCTGTATTTTTGGCCAAAATCTGGTAATTTCCCAAAAGTCTTAAGACCTACTTTGCCTTAGACGTGCCCACAGTTGTTTGCTCTTCATTGACAAGCATCACTTTCTGCTATCAACATCATTTTAAATGTACGCGGATATTGCACAATTTATTACAGCATCAATTTAGTTTAGAAATATTGTGCAGTTGATTGTAAACTGCTTGTATGGTTGTAAATTTCCTCTCCCTTGGACATTTAAATAAAAAAAAAACTGGAGGAAACAGGAAGGTAACGTTCCAATTTTGCCTTTTGCTAATATGGGGCAGACGGTTTGACTCCAGTCTAGGCAGGCTCCCTTGAATGATGCACATTTGGTAACAATAAATAGTTCGTGGTTTTTCAAAAATCTGTACCGTACATAGCCAAAACAAATCCAATGGCAATGCAGGTTATGTCCAAGAAACTTTTTTCCTTAAGTGTTATATCCATTTTCTTCACTCGCCAAATACTGCCACTAGAACTTGCCTGTAACCCTAACAATATGAAGCCCATCTTCAGGTGTCAATGTTCATTGAACGGAATGTTTTATTAATACTGGCAGATTGCCTCGTACAGAATCCAACTAAAAATCTGCCAACACTTCAGCAGTCTCCTTCATCCTCAAAGATGGAGACCATGTTTAGTGTATCTTATAAGTATCTATTTCGGTACATTCATCCAACACTAACTTGAGGAATCTTGTAGATTTGTTTCGGGCCGTAAACTAAAAAGCCTACAGAGTTTTTATAGCCTTCCAAAACACTTCCTCCGTATGATCATCTATCACTCCTGTTGACCCATGTTTTTTTGTCTGGCTGGAGCCATGCCGCCACACCCTTGAAAGCTACGTGCTCATGTCTCAAAAGACGCCTCAGTTTTGTGACTATATTTTTCGTGTATGTGAACTTGTGTTCTCTAGTGCACATAATTTTGGCGTCCTGCTCTCGCATCAGAGCGGCTGAAGATGAGACTAGCCGATCGCATGTGCGATTATGGTTTGTGAAATTGACCACGACACTTGTCGAGGATTATAGTGAGGAATGTTGATTTCAGAAACCGCGTTCCTAGTTTCTGTAAAATGTAACAATACTATGTTACGTCTCTTTAGTAATGGACTCCGACATGACATGTGAAGAGGGAGGGGAGAACTACTACTAGTAATTAAAAGTAATGAACATTTTAGCAAGCAATTCTTGTCATTCTAAAGGAGAATAATATCAAGTATAGAACTCCTCTATGCACGACCCAAAAAAATGGAAGTAGCCGCACGACTAATCTAACATTGTCAATCTAGCAACGTACCGAAGTGGGGGGGGGGGGGGGGGGAAGAGTAATTTACCCAAGCGACGTAGGGTGGAGTCTTGCTTACTGCTTGTTCCTCTGAGCAATGCTGCTATGGACCGACTGGGAAGTTGCCACTACCTTGATAGAGGAAAGATGGTCACGTATCAATATTTTGGAATAGTAGGCGTTAAGACATTTGTGGGGGAGTTAAACCATCCAGGAAACTCTTGTATGCAAGAGCTAGCATCGGATACATAGTGGGATATGTTAGAGAAAAACTAATCTATTAAGACTAGCGGTTGAAAGGAGATGTTCAGTTTAATAAACAAATTTTAACATTGAAGCTTGTCTTGGCACATACATGATAGTATACGTGTGGTTACAATATAGTATACTATTGCTGCTTTGGGTCCGATAAAGTATGTTATAATAAAATATTTTATCTTGTAGCTTTGTATGAAGCAACATGTACGTGGAGTGGACAGCTACCTATGAAGGTACACAAGAACCCAACGTATTCTTCTAAGGTTTTTCTTGGTGGGGTGCCTTGGGACATAACGGAAGGTAAAACTTTTTCTTGGGCTTTCTTAGGCTTATGGAAGTTAGTTAACTAGACTTTCAAAACCATGGCTAATTGCCTATTGTAGTGTTCAGTTACTGTTGCATTTAAATTTTCAGTGGCCTGATTTGTTAAAGTTTGACATAATGCAACAGTTATTGTGCAGCATGCTTCACAAGTGTTTTGTGTGGAACAACTTTTACATGTAAAAAGGACCTCACATAATTTGCACAATTGATAAGTCTGTGCTGACAATGGCATTCAATACGCTTCTAAATAGTGTGCATTGTTGTGAAAGACGGCAATACTTTTCTAAATTACCAACTTTGCCGTCTTATTTTATATGCATGAAAAAAGAACTTTCAAAAATGTAAAATTCCGTTAGTTGTAAAACCACTTCCAAGTAAGGGTTATTTCCAGTATAAAACCACTCTTATGGCTAATTTCAGTTGCCTTGATGACTGCCTTTAAGCCTTTTGGTCCCATCAAGATAGAATGGCCTGGCAAAGAAAACTCGTTAAATCCTCCAAAAGGTAATTAGTAATTTATTACTCGATAACTTGGCTTGTCATCAAGATACGTTGCGGTCTGCATCCTGAGGTAGAGCCCCTACCCTGCAGGTAAGCAGACTACAGCCTGTACAGAAACCTGTCCCAGATTTTTTTCTCCAAGGGGGAAGAAAATGGAGAACTTGTAGTAGTGCTCTAAGATGTAGGCACTAATTGCTATTTTATTTTGTAGTGGTCAGTACATAGAGGCAGTCATTTGATAGCACTCCACCGCTTAGTGGGAGCAGGTTTCACTTTGAGACCACTATACATTTTGTTTTACGGAAATGGTGAAAGTGCTTATGGGGGTAAGATCTATGTTGAAATGGAGCCTAACCATTGATCCAATGGACATAACTGTTATTGTGTAAACTTAGCTATGCACACGTTTACACAATCTTTCATACCTGAGCCAGTATGTTGGTAACAAAAACTACAAATACTGTTCGGGGGAGTGGAGAGTAGAGGGCACCCATAGCTCCCCCGTCTTAAAGGTAAACCCTATATCAAAATTAAACAAACTCTGCAGGGGATTATAGATGGGTTACAACTTTTACAAAATGTTCATTTACCAATATGTCTGCCATGTATAATTAAGGGAAACTTTATTAAAAAAAAAATAAGATAAAACAATGCAGCTAAACTTAATACAAAATATTACACATTAATTGAGGTTTTATACACTTGCTTACAGCTTTAATGTTTTTGCTTAGGTGTTTTTTTTTTTTACCTGTAGGGTACAACCTGTACCTCATTTTGCAGGTGCCAAGACAATGTTTGCTGTAGTGGTAGACCTTGATGGCAGTGCTACTCTCCACTTGCACCCATCCTGATATGCTCTTAAAATTTGATTTATTAATTTCTAAATACTAGAATGTTTCGCAGGGTATGTGTACATACTGTTTGAGTCGGAGAAGCAAGTGAAGTCGCTGCTTCAGTCGTGTACGCACGACTTCAGCAATGGTGGCAATTGGTATTACAAGATCTCAAGTCGGCGTATGCGGTCTAAAGAGGTTGGTGTTAAAGAGGTTGGTGGTTGCTCACAAGCCCAAGTACGGTATGGTTTTCAGTTTTGTTCACTACTTATATGTTTACTTAAAGTGAGTGAATGTGCTGTGCTGTCCTGTCCTGCTTGCTAGCAGCCTTGTGCTGATAAATGTTGTGAATTCATCTGATGCCAATGCTTAATAATAATCTTTAATAGATGTCTTGTGGGTTGCAGGTGCAAGTGATTCCCTGGGTGATCAGCGACAGCAACTTTGTTCGTTATCCTTCCCAACGACTTGACCCCAACAAGACTGTGTTTGTGGGTGCCCTGCACGGTATGTTGACGGCAGAAGGACTAGCCCATATCATGAATGATCTGTTTGGGGGTGTAGTCTACTCCGGCATTGATACTGACAAGCACAAATACCCAATTGGTGAGTACTAGCATTTGAAAATAACTTCTGCTTGTTCTAAAATTTACTCACTACATCAAACGGTTAAACTCTTAACTTTGACTCTGATAAAATAACATTTAAATAGTCGGTTTAAACGTCTGTTTATAAATGTACCGTTTTGCAATAAATGAATTTTCTAAAGTACTACGCAATTTTTGGACAAGTTTGTTCTTAGTGTTTATGCTTATTTTCAGGATCTGGTCGTGTGACTTTTAACAACCATAAGAGCTACATGAAAGCAGTAGCAGCAGCCTTTATTGAAATAAAGACTCCAAAATTCACGAAAAAGGTAGGTACTAGTGTTGCCAAGGATTTATAGAGGATGGAACTGAACTGTAACAGTGCCATGCATAGTTTGTTATATCTGCAAACAATTCAAGTCTTAACATAGTTTCAGGATCCAAAATCCAATTAGGATTCTGAAAAGGGAGGTACTAAATTTCGAAAAACAGCTTTTGTTCAGAGTAGCTGTTGCATGCTATAGTTTTAGTGCATCTTGGCTACCCTTAAGCTGACTGTAAGCTTAACTTTCATGTTAAATGTGCAGCTCTTAACAGTGCTGGTCTATTTTTTTGAAGTTTTCAGTTTTAAAATTTTGTTCGTCCCATTCTGTCAAAGACCTAAAGACAAAAAATGTCCTAAAAGATTATTGGTTCAATTAAAGATGGTCAGTAGCAGGTTCAGAAAGCGTTGGGGTGGTCATTGGAAGTCCTGGGAGTGTGTTAAAAGAGCCTGTTAATGTAAAGAAAATGTTGTTACCACCTGCTTACATTATGTTGGTGTTTTACATTCTCTACAGGTTCAAGTGGATCCTTACCTAGAGGATTCTGTATGCTCTATGTGCAACACGCAACAAGGCCCTTACTTTTGCAGGGATACGTCCTGTTTTAAGTACTTCTGCCGCAGTTGTTGGCAATGGCAACATTCCTTAGAATCGCTCAGCCATCATAAGCCACTTATGCGGAACAGTAAATCTAATGGCGGACGCTAAGGTGCGTAATCTAAAGCTAAGTTTCAGTTTCAGTATTAGTGTTCATGTGAAGATGACTAGCTTTATTACATTAGCAGGGTCACCAGGTGTCATAACAATTGTTGGTTAACTTTTTCTATAGCTCGTTTGTTTTATAAACTGTAAAAGTATTTCTTCAGTGTGCTCACTTTATGCAAGCTACTGCAGTGTAAAGACCATCTCAGGTTTGTTACCCACAGCGTAAAGCTGTGTAGTGGCACTTAAAACCAGAATGTCTAACATAAATGGACCTACTGAAAAAGCTAAATTACCAAAGTTTGATTTTGGTAAGATTCTGGTTTTTAAGCAGGGGGACAAGTGATTACATTTAGGCCCTATCGTATACATGCAATAGCCCTGACTCCAGGCTCGTAACTTTAAACAAATTATAGAACAGACTGGACAAGACACTACCATAGTGCTCCATATTTGTGCAAAATTAGGTGTGGCATAAATGTTACTTCACACAGAACCTAATTACCAAAAAAGGGCCCAAGTTTGGTGCCGGGGTGTATTGAATAAAGCAAAGTAAAGCCTAGCTTTATTTGGTAGCAAAGTTTGTGCAGTACCAGTATCTTAACATTGATGGGTTTTCGGACCATAATGGAAATAATTTTTCTTTAACTTTGTTAAATTTGTTAACTTTATTTTCAGATTGCTTTTTAAGCTGAGAAGACAAGTTCTGCGGTGGTTGCCGTTGACCAGAGTATTTGGTTTTCTTCTCCAATGTTATACTGTTGATTGTTACTTGTTTTTGTTGCCAATGACAAGTTCTTAAAACTTGTAAATGGTCATGTTTTTACATAGAAAGAGTTTCTTAGAATTCTAAATAATTTTTTTTGTATTTACTGTTACTGAAGACTGTTGTCGATCAGTAGTCCAAATGCGGACTCTTAGTGAATGCTAGTTTGTTGCGTTGTGGAAGGAAGAGGGGAGTTCTCTCTTTATGGCAATTTTCCAGTGGATTCAGTTTTTTGGATTTACTAGCAAGTGCCTTAGATACAACGGCCGTTTTCCCCTGCGTCAACTTAACGACAAAGGGAAAACCAAATTAAATGTGACTTGAGCTCCAAATCCCCCTTTTACTAGATTCTGTTAACAAGAATGCTTGCTACTCAATGCATTTTAAAATCTTTTACTGGAAAAAAAATCCTACTTGGACCCTCATCTACTTTTAACCAAAACTTAACCTTATTAACTAGTTTAGTCCCAATATATATTATATTTTACAGACCTCCCTCGAGTGACAAATCAATGTTTTAACCATTTAAAAAACTGTACGCAGGACTTAAAATCTGAGAAAGACGAACTTGTGCTAGAAATTATCCAAATAAGGCTTTGGTTGGAGTTACCAAAGGTTAATAATCACTGTACTGAATTGCATTTTAATTTGCAATGATAACTCTGGATTGATATTTACGGAAATGGCTGGATCGGCTCTGGACTCTGATACCAAGATATGTCCGATACCTTTTCCTTTCAGTGTATATATATTTTAAGTTTCAGATTTTATTTTTCTAATATTTTCTACATATTACGGGTATTAGACTATCTTGCACTACATGCCAAAAGGTTTTTGTTACAATTTTTTTTGTTTTAAACAGTTGGCAAATAGACATCCAACAATGTATATTTCCCCTTAAATCTTAATAAGGCCAACTTGAATGGTTCCATATTTGGTCTGTGATAGCTTAAGCTTTTTGTGCAGATTACAGTGCAACTAGATATATTTGGTATTACTGGCTATTATTATTGAATCTTTGTAAGTATTAAAAATAAAAACATTTGCATACATAAAGTAAATGACTTGTGCTTGCTTTCTTACTACAAAACCAAGAAGTATGGTAGCCATGACTGCAGAGCCCATGTGCCAAAAATCAACACACAGGTGAACCAGTGTCCAGCTGCGACCAAGGCCCTTGCCCTGGTGGTAGACTATCCAGTGGTGAAAGGATGCTATGCTGCGTGCTTTCTTACCTAGAGTACATCTAACTCTTGTCTGCCAATCTCAACAGGGCAGAACCACTCCTTGGATGCCTCTTTTCCTCTGTGGAAACGCAGTAACCCTGTCTTTACGCTGGTTCTGCCCCTTGCAAGATGGCGGCTTGGATTTGGTTGTAACATTATCTGCAGAGCCTGCGACAGTACCTAATCATTTACACCCCGCTCTGCCAACAGTGTGACATGAAGATTTGAGCATTAGCAAGTGTGCCCTTGCACGATATCCTATCAGCCTGTGCATGGCGCTGTAGGTGGTTCTCAAATGAAAACCCATTATGGGTGGCAGCATAGTTGGTAAGTAATGTCGTGTTGCTTTGGATGAGAAGCTACCATTGTGCTACAGACTAGTCCCTTCATTACATGAATAGACGTAAGTTTGAAAGGTATCGGCAGCCTTTGTAGAGCTAAAATGCAAATAACTACAAAACAGTTTTCACTTCCATCCGAAAATACATCTAGAAGATACAATTTCTACTTTATCAACCTTTCCACTGTCCCTGCTGAACAGAGTTGTTCTACAAATGATTGTGAGGAGGGTGTGGCTATGAATGCTGGGAGGTGAGCTACTGAAGCTTCTTAAGTGATATTTTAAGGTCCTTCAGCATGGAGCATAAATATAAATTAATGAACAAACGGAACGTTAAATGTTTCGAGTAAGGGTCTAAAAGTAAAAACCTAGAAGGAACACGGACAAGCTTTGACAGTCCGGGTCTAGGTGTAAACTTTTCAGTAAAAGGCTGGTAAGCATTAGACCCTTACTAGCCAGTGGTTAGCTTAGTTCTAGTCTATTTGGACAGAAGAATAACGGTTGTAGCGGATTTTCTTTGTTCTTAGAATATTGTTAAGGAACTTCTAAAATTTTCTTGTGAAGTTTGGTATTTTGTCTTTTGATGCTTTAGAATTTTTTTTATATTTAGGCGATTTATGGTAGACGATAAGCAATAATGATTTCTGCTGCAAATATGCTGTCCTGTTACTAAATCGAAAAATAATTTTCAACATAAAGCAGGAAACGTACACGTACTACCACTGGATCACCACATGGGTCTTTGTAGGAGGATTTCCTGTTTTTCGTCAAAATGTGTTTATTGCTGGCCACCGAGTAGTAAGGGTCTAATGCTTACCAGGCTTACTGAAGAAATTTAACACCTAGACCCTGACTGTCAAAGCTTGTCCGTTTTCTTCTAGGTTTTGACTTTAGACCCTTACTCGAAACATTTAACGTTCCGTTTTGTTTATTAATTCTTGTTACTTTTAGAATTGCAACTAAACTGTAAAACAGTGCAGTTGACGGTCAAAGCAGAGTTTCACACAGACCGTAGGCTAACCCTGGCTATCGCCAGTATTAATAGAAACAAATCCTTTAATCTTCAGTCTACGTCTTGCAGCTGGCGTTTGCTAATTGGCATTGTTGCATAATAACAATGTTTAAAACAATCAATCTGGGTCGTTTAGAGGCTCCGTAACCCCTGAACCACTTGACCAATTAGAAAAGGCCTTATGGAAAAGGCATATCTACGGAGCAATACCTGTAAAATAAGCTAAGAACCAGCTTTATAGGACAAATTCGACCTGTAGAGAGGAGAGACGAACGGTACATCCCAAGACCAAGAAGCTGTTTATTTGGCCCTTCTCTGTATCTCTGGTTTGGCGAGACAGAAATTCACATTTTTTGGACTGCAGGCAGGCCTTGACTGTCAAGGCTAGATTCCATATTTGGTTTAAAGGTTTATTTTGAGGAGAGTTAAGCTCTCAAAATTGAGTTTACCACGAGGTCCTAGGTTGACCCTTACTAACACTGGCGAGCAGTGTTAATGACATAACGCAGGATGTTTATATATTAATTTGTACTAATGGCAGAAGTGATGGTAGCCGGACTTTTTCGACTGCTAGTGGTATCCATCACTATACTCGGCTCACGCGCAGATATGACTAATATTGTCCTCCCTGTGGAGGTGGTGGAATGCAGACACAGCACTTGCGAGAGCCTGTACCACAAGAAAGTAATTAAAGTTTTCTGCTGCAGCATTGTCACTGTCATGCTAGTAGGAACGTGCCAAAACCTGGACATACAGCTATAACAAGATCAATCGCAACAACCGCCATACCCGAAAGGTGGTTCCAGGATGGAACGGCTTTGTCAAGGCAGCATATGAGAAATCCCAATTGGCATTTCAGAGTTGGAAGCAAATGGCCGACACAAGCATGGCATTGAATTTGACAATATGGTTGCTAAACGTCGTGAGTTTGAAAGTGCGTTCCGTGGCTGCAAACGTAAGGAAGCTGAGCACCGGAATAATGCTCTCATTGCTAAGGCTGTGCAGAATGATTGGCGGGGATTTTGGTACGAGATCAAGAATGCGCAGGCAAGTGTGATCATTGTCGACAATGTCTCCGGGCCCCAAAATATTGCAAACCTGTGGGCGGACAAATTTGAAAGTATATTGAACTGTGGGTCCAGTACAACACAGCGTGACTTCTACAGTCAGTGGAGGACTGCGGGGGACTTTCACATTTTCACGTTAAGAGAAGTTAGAGAGGCATGCAGTAACTTCAGACTGGGAAAGGCTTATTTATGGTTCTGAAGGCTTGAAAAGGCGAGCATATTCGGTATGCCTGGGATGGGATCAAATATTTACTGGCCACAGGCTTTAACACTTGTGTGCTGCACTCTTGGCTTCCCAAGGTTATGGACATTGTGATCTTACCTGTTAAGAATCGGACAGGCAACCTAATGGATAGCCAGAAATATTGTCAGATTGCCCTGGCAAGCATCCTTTCCTTAGTGCTGGAGAACCTCATGATTGCCAGGCTGAGGCAGTTCATGGAGACGTCACACCACCAGTTTGGCAGGCAATTCGTGTGCTTACAGACTGTATGACACTATCGCTCACAGAATAGCCCAGTGTATGTGTGCCTTCTTGATGCGAGTAAGGCATATGATCGTGTTAATTGGTGGGTGCTGTTCGCCAAGCTACAGGGTAGATGGGTACCAAACTGGGCAATCCGGATGCTTGCCAATTGGTATGCTTCGCAAGAAATGTCTGTACAGTGGAATGGCAGTATATCTTCGACTTTCCATGTCAGTAATGGTGTTAGACAAGGTGGTATCCTCTCCCCTGCCTTGTTTGGAGTTTACTTGGAGACTATCAGTAAGCTCTGGCGGGGAAAGGCATTAGCTGTCATGTTGGCGGAACCTGCATCAACATTAGTTACAGATATCCTTGGCATTATTTGTCCTTCTGCAAAGGCTCTGCAAGCATTACTTGACATCTATGAACAGGTTTCAACCCAGGTTGGGTTGCTCTTCAACCCTAATAAATCTATGTGCCTCGTTGTCAAAACCTAAAGTAGGTAGAAAAATTTCACCCCGCCTGAAGTCGTTGCTAAGGAGCTGATCAGCTATGTGAAGAGTGCCAGATACCTGGGACACATGAGTGATGATCTTCGTGATGATTCAGACATTCGCCGACAGTGCCACTCTGTGTTACTGGCAATAGCCTGAAAGCGAAGTTTGGGACCTGTAGTGGGTTTGTTAAGAACCTGCTGCTTCGGGCTCATTGTAACAATTTGTACACGTGCTGTCTTTGGACTGACTACAATAAAGCCACAATGGACAAGCAAAAGAGTATGCTACAACAATGTTGCTCGGAGACTTCACGGAAGACCACCATGGTATCGTGCTAGCCAGATTATGGCGGAAAACAATCTCCCGTCCTTTGCTGCCCTTGGGTGGAATCGCGTCTGGGGTTTCAGCTTAGCGGATCCAGTCATCGCCCAGCTTACTGGTTCAGGGTGTGACCCACTTCGCGCATCAGCGGGCACACACACTCGATGTGTGGCACAATGTCTTGTTGGGAAATTAGGATTAGGCTGAATGTGGTTTTTATTGTGCTCCTGCTGTTTTTTTTTTCATGTAACTTGTAATGTGTCACCCAGTACATCTGTCCCACCCCTGTAAGGTGTACTGTGGGCCTACATCTGGCCTAAGTTAAATAAAAAAAAGTCGGTACAAAAGTCTGGCCTACCTGATTCTTGATGTTGACAAATGCCCACAAAGTTTTAGACTAGGCACAGAATACAGCTGAGTCAAGTTATCGCAAAATTTTTATTAGAATATCTGGAATGGAATCTATGCAGAGTCAAACTTTCGGAAGAGATTTGACAACATTGTGGTTCTTGACCAAAATAAAACGGGAGTTTATGCTGGTTTGTGTAACTTGAAGTGACCAAGATTACTTACGGAGGCGAGAAGTATCCCGTTCCTGGATGTATTGTTTACGACATCTGGAGATCTAATGCAAAAACTGACGGCATTCAGGACCCGTGAAAGACCAATTGTAATGGATCGCGGAGACCATAATGGCCTCTACTCTGAAAGTTCGTCATTCTTGATCAATCGATTGTTACAACAGAAATTGCACGTTTTCGGAATCAAAATACTGCACCAGTATTATTGGGAATTTTCAAGACTGTCTTCATCAGGGCTAACCTACAAAACAAACTTTCGTCAATACATTGTTGCTATGGAAATCTGTGCTCGTGCCTGTTGTGGCCTCCTATATGTCATGTTCATTCAGCCACTGCTTCAAGTCTCTTCTCGAAGGAGAAAACTAATTCCTAGATTGAGGGGCCTTGAGTGTTCATCAAAACGGTGTCATTTTTAAGATGTAGCTGGATTGCAAGGGATTCCAGTCTTAGGTGTCTCACTAAGCATGAGATTGGGGGTGTCGGCGCCATCTTCATTTCATTGGCTAGTCCGGCATGTTACGCCGGGGGTACAGCTAGTATATGTAATTTCTGTTTTAACAATCGAATAAACTGTGCCCGAAATCTATTATTGTTGCCGATACCTGTGCTGTCATATCTCGGCACAATATTAAAATGCTTACCGTTTTGCTTAGTACTGTCGGCACCAGTGGGAAAACTGCAGCCAACTACCCTACAGGCAACGAAGCAAAGCAACAATTCTCAATCTTACAAACCCAATGAGTAATTAATTGTACGTAGGTACATGTGGCCCACCCAATAAGAGGTAAGTGTGGGAACATGTAATTTCTGCAGAAATGCACCATACTAATGTACCATCCAATAGGTCACATGTTCACCAATAAATCTTTTACTTTCCCATAGAATGTTGGTGAAATGCCACGTAAATGGGAAATATCTGCTACAGCATTCAGATGATTTGGAAAATGGGAACAAACTAATAAAAACTGTGTGTAGTAAGGTGTTAGCAGTAACCAAATATCCACCCAAAACTGGTATAAGACCAGCTGCCAAGTTTCCAAGACGGGTCGGCCTTTCAAAGTAGTGATATCATTCAGTCAGGGAAAGGTCGCCAAGGTTAATCCTATTAGCCAAGTTAATCGCACCTACTAATAGTTCGAAAGTTAAATGAAAACTAGAACACCGCTAGTCGCGGTAGCAATCTTCAAGTTTTCATTTAACGTCCAAAGTATTATTGAATGCGATTAACTTGGCTAATAGAATTGACTTTGGCGGCCTTTCCCTGGTGGAATGATATCACTACTTTGAAAGGCCGACCCTTCTTGGAAACTTGGCGGCTGCTCTTATACCAGTTTTGGTTTTGGGTGGATCACAACTTTCATAGGCCTGTGAATACAAAGAATTCCACTGTCTAGTAGTCGCATCTACCTTTTTTTGTCTGGAGTGTCTACAAATTTTCTAATTCATAATTCTTACGTTTGCTATTGCCCAATTAGCCATTACACCAACCAAATGGACATGGTTTGGCGTATTGTATGCCCATGTTTCGCATGCTTAAATCTATTTATTCCGACTTTTGAGCGCACTGGCTAACAAACGCTGATTTTCGTTCTCTTCGCTCACTCAATCAGCGCATACCCCTTCAATTGGCTCTCCCAAGGTTAACGTTAATCATTCAATCATGAACACGTACTACAAACTCACGGAATGGTAAATGTTCATACAGTTCTAATATTCTGGTGGCAGACGAAGATTACTAAAACTAATCAAGTCGTCAGCTGTTTAAAGTTACTCGCTACTTACACTAGACTGCAAGAACAATGTCCGCGTCACGTTATTGAGGACACTTTTTCTCCATAAAGAACACGTTCCCACCTGTGCTGACGATGTGCATTTAGTTTCCTAATCATCTTTTCAGCAAAATTGTCCCTTTTATTGGGTGGGGCAGATAATTCAGTTTGAAATCGTGTACCGTAAAAAAAAAAAAAAAGACCAAACCTTTGCAATAAAAGATAGATATTCTGTCTCTTGTGAACCACCTACTTGTATTGTCAGAATGCACTGTTTTTGCAAGTACTGAAACGATAAGCGCGTAACACTTAACATGTTATAATCTACTGTTGAATGACATTACAAACAATGGCTACAACAATAATTTTGCACTTACGAGCCTACAGGGCCACGTGCTTCTAGCTGCAACCCCCGTTTTAGAAAAAGACACTTCCCCATATGACGCTTTACCTGTCTGCCGAAATTTAGATCTGGCAATTTTCCCTAATGAGCTGTAGACGTGTCGTTATACCCTATGAGAATTAACATGGGAGCCTGCGGGCTAGTTAATTTTACTAGTCACCAGTAACACAAATCAATGTTATTGAGGACACTTTTTCTCCATGAAGGACACGTTCCCACATTTTCGTGTTGTTTTCTTTGTTACTGGGCTCAAGACACCTGATTCAAACGATTTGCAAAGATTTCTACCGCATGGGGAATTTACACCAGTATGCTAAAATCGCGTATAAGTTGGTTTCAGTTAAGACAGTCTGTTAGTGAGCCGCCATCTGACAACAATAACACTATAACAATTACGCTCTGACAATTAAGCTTCAACAACAAAACGTCTACTTGGTGGCAACACACTAGCGTGTGTCTAGATCCCCAGAGAATTTGTAAACCCCAAAATTTAATACGGAACATGGTGGGTGAAGGAGCAAACAAATGCAAAGTAGGCACAAAGATAATTAAGGAAAACCGTAGAAGCCAACATACGGGTTATTTGGAAAGAAGAAAAAAAAAACCCAGCAACGTCACTTCGTAAACACATGCGTGTCTCCGGCAAAGATGAAAACCAGAAATTAAATATTCCCCGAGTTTTGTAATTCTAAATCGGGGTTCAGACAGAACCAGGAAATCTCAGGGAAAACAAGATTTTTTTTCTTTTGGAAAATCGGGGAAAAGACGGAAAATTTGAAAAAAAAATTTGTGATCTGCAAGTTTCATTAAATTGGCAGATGAGAAACAAAATCCTAGGCTAGCAGCAAATATGTTCAAGTATTTTAGATATAATTTCAAGAACCAAATCTTAGGCTAGTATCAAAATCTGTGATAAAAATGTGTTTAGTCTCGTCT
Organism: Lithobius niger; assembly: GCA_023313725.1. Classification (NCBI taxonomy): domain Eukaryota; kingdom Metazoa; phylum Arthropoda; class Chilopoda; order Lithobiomorpha; family Lithobiidae; genus Lithobius; species Lithobius niger. The sequence goes on from JAHWFP010038409.1 coordinate 36,355, forward strand.
TATCAGCTATTGTTTGGGTTATTTGCGTACAAATATTAAAGACAGTGGTTTTCAGCCTATGGGGGTAGCGATACACAAGCAGGAAAGAAAATTTTACTTTTTTTCAAATCTTAAAATCTTTTAAGTTTACTTCGGAAGTTCTGATAATGTAAATATTTCTTATCTTATGTGATGATTATCGATTATAATGTATAATTCTATAAAATACGAGAGCTATTTTGGTTTTTTTATGAGCAAATGACGTTTAAAATTCTTAAAATGCAAAAAAAAAAACCGTTGGCTTCCCAGGGCTCTGCTCTGGACCCCGCTGGGGAAGCTCACAACGCTCCCCCAAACCCCCTAGTTGTGAAACTGATGGGCGAAGAAATTTATTGGGGGGGGGGGGTGGGGGAGAGAGATTACGGGAAAAATTTTTAGGGCAGGGGGTCGCGATTTGAAAAAGGTTGGGAACCACTGAATAAAGATATTAGCTACTGATTGTTTCCCTAATTGAATTTTTTTGTCAAACACCTGGAAATTGCTGTTGGATGCACCTGGAAATGTCGGGGAAATTGAATTAAAAAATTGTCTGAACCCTGTAAATACGGTGAAGGAAAAAACGGATCGTGCCAGATGTCTGTTACAATTTGTTTTGTCTGAAAAAGGTTCCCCACAACATAGCGGCTTAACATGTACGAGTGACACATGTTAGGTATGTACTAAAACGTGGTACAATAGCCCGCTGTACTTGTTACCCGTAACATAAACACTTTGTAACATGTACTGTTTAGTGGTTCAAATCGAACTGACAGCAATAAATCCAAGAAGCTAAAGAGAAGTCATTAAAGTCATCTTCCAAAAGTAACTATGAAGCCAAGCTTTATAAAAAGAACATTTTGCCGGCCCCCAGCCAGGCCGGCTAAAAATGGATTCTTTTGCTGAAAAAAGTGTATACCTGTCAATTTTTGCATGATTGTCCCCATGATGCTGTTGGATGCTCGAGACTTGAATAGCCACCTCAGTGATCCAACCGCGCATGCGCAGCCCTCCCTATAAGAGTGGCGGCTACGTGGGCTCGTCATCGCTTTTCTCTCAATTGTCAAAAGGTGACTCGAGAGGGGAGGCTGGGAGTGGCCTAAGGTATAGCACTTTTTTCAGCAAAAGAAATCATTTTTAGCCTGCCTGGCTGGGGGCCGGCAAAATGTTCTTTCTTTGTGCTGTAAAAGTGCTATACCTGTCAATTTTTGCATTGGCAGGCCGGCCTTGTCAAAACAGGCGGCGGGTACCTTTTGAGCAAGTTCCCAGAGGTTCTCACCACTGGAGTTCTCAGAGTGGGTAAATGTGGAGAGATACCCCTGAGAGATGGAACCTTCCTTAGATGTCGGGTTTTCCCCCTATTTGTTTTATTTTTATTCACGTATAAGAGGGAAAAGGAAAGAAGGGGGTGACAGTTACCTTGAGTGTGATGATCTTCTGACTTCCTGGATGCCGAGAGGGTCAGCTACGAGGTGGTAGATGGATGCAATTGAAACGGATCACGGGTTTCAGTTTTGTTGGGAGAATTTCAAACTTGAGATCAGGTTGGAGGAGAGCTTCCCTTGGAAGGACCGAAATACCGCATTTCTTCTTTCATTTCTATATATATTTTTTTTTTTGGCATGTGAAGCTAGCCGGCCAACAGGATTGATCAATTTAAGGTCCCCGCTCGAGAATTGGAGAGGGGGCTTGAAATGGGTACTTAGATGCATGGTCTTGTTATCTTTTTACTTTTTTTTTTGGTTGGGCCTAGAGTGTTTGGAGAATGACAGGAAGGTGCTTCAGGCTGGCCAGAGTCGGTTTTTTTTTTATTGAAGGGAGTTGCTTGTGCGTAGGCCCATGCAGTAATTTCAAGCTTTATATCTGCATGGGACGCAAGGGATGTTGGAACTTTGGAGAGCGCCACCATGTCCGGGTGTAGGAGGCGTGATTGAGTGGAGTTGTCAAACTGCCGTAAGGAATATGAGTGAAGATTGTGTAACGGGCTTACATGAATGGCAGCGTGCAACTCACGGAGCTTACACTTCGTAGTTCGGCTTGCCTCAATCATGGCGGCCTGCCAGCCTTCCAATTACTGCAGACTCAGGAATTGGACTGCTGCCAGCCACCAGGTGTCAGCACGGGTCCGCTGCGAATCCAGTCGGAACCAGATTCAGCCTGTTTGCCTGTTGCCTCAGGCAAGAGCCTATTGTTCTGCCCCGGCCCGAGCGGGTATAAAACGGGACAGAATCGTGAGCTCGAGCTAACTGGTGTTTGGGGTTCTGACTGAACGGTTAGAACCTCTGGAGCCTACAGGGTCAGTTAGAAGGATAAATTCTGGCTGATGCCTAATATGTGGTACTCTGTGTATGGACCCCTAGCCATACAGTAAGGAATGAATTGGAATTGAGTTCTTGAACTTGAAACCTCTCGCCCATTCCCTGAGTAGTTACATATTTTGGGGACCTGCGGGATTGCCTAAACCTTCGGGATAGGAAATTCATGTTTTCCAAACCTTCGGGATGGAAGAAGCATGAAAAATCTCTGGCGCTCAGTTGATAGTCTTGTCATTGGGATTCGAGTCCGACATTTTTTTTTTAAATGCTTCCGATTCGGTAAGAAGTTCCAGTGGTGAGCGAACCGACCAATTTGGGGGAAGTTTGTGGAATCTGGCCTGTGACTGCGTGCGCAGATAAACCATAAACTGCGATTTTAATTTCGATGCTGTATTAAGATTCGAAATAAAAATACCCACTTTCTTTTCTGTAAGGGAACAGGAATTAAAGTAAAACCGTTGTAGTTGGCCCATCAGTGAGCGAATGACCAAAACGCTCGTCGTTGGGAAAATTGCAATATTTTTTTGGGGGTGGCCCGAGATCCAGCCAGTGACTGCGTGTTGGACAATCTTGGGAAACCAGTTTTTTTTTTTGCTAAACTATGGAAGTTAGTCAGAAAGAAAGAAACCCCGTTCTTCTTGCAAAAGAATAACGTTAAACACGGAGGTTCAGAGCGAAAACGAAATTAATTCGCTAAGAGCCGTATTTTATTTCGATTAGGCCTAAAAACCCATCGAAAGTAAAATCGCCATTTTTCTTCGGAAAATAAAGGTCACTACAATTATATTCTGCGTGGAGGGAATGTAACTGCCCACCATAACGAATATTTAATTGTAAAGGTTGAAATAGTGTTGGTGAGCACATTTTAACAAGCGAGTTGAAAGTTGAATTGCCTGATAGTGAGCTAACGAAGCTCTCATTATTTACGGCGACGGAAACGAGTAAACTTAAGAATTCTGAATCTGTTCAATATTGAAACAGTATTTGGGATTGAAGTTTAAGTAGATTTGGGGAATTAAAAAGACCAAAATCGAAAAATAAACTTCGAAACCGAGGAAAAAAAAGGGAAGACAATTTTTTTTCTCACGTAAGAGCAAAATTGTGAGTCGAAGTATGACTAACGATTACGCTAGGAAACCTCCTATTTCACCACCATTAGTAATGCGAAACTTGGACTTAAGTAACGCACGAAAATGGGCGAAGTCCTTGGAAAGTAGAAATACTTCCTTGGTTAAGGAAAATGGGGAAGATTTTGAGACATCTTGAGTGGACGATGGGTTCCAATTCGGAATGGATTTATTCAGATTCGAACTTGTCCCCGCTAAGGTTGTGACATCAAAACGTAGGAATTTAAACAAAGCCAGAGCTAGACTTTGATTAATTCCATAGTTGAGTGGATTACCGCTCAACAAAATGGAGTAAAGGAAAAACTGACGATTTGAGAAGTTAGTCCGAAAGGAATGCACTAATTTTTGCAAATTGGAGACTAGACTTGGATGCGATTTTTTTTTTCTCTCCGTGTCGGTGTAGAAGGAAAAAGCAGAATTGTGACCAGGAAAAGTGTTTTTTTTATTATTTCTGTGGGTTTCTGGAACCGGAAATGGTTGCTAGGAACACGGATAGGACGTGCGGTGACAATTTTGGGAAAGGAAACCAAATTCGTCAAACGTACACCCCCCCCCCCCCCGCGCCTTGGAGTTGAATACGTCAAAATGTTCAATGTTGTAGGAATGTGTGGGAATGGTGCTGTAAAATTTGCTAATCTAGTAGCTGCAAGTAGGCTTCTTGGATTACGGATTGCTGCAGCACAACTTTGGATGGTTAAGTGATGATGAAGGTTGGTGATTTGAATCCGAAAATTCAAATGCGCTAGGAAGCCTTGCACACAAAATAACTAACCAAAGAACGAATTTTGAAAATGAAAGTTAGGAATTGACTGGAGCTACGGTTGAAACCGAATTTTTTTTTCAAAATGGGACGTTGTCCATTATCATTTGACTGAAATTAATTGTGAAGCAGGCAAAAAGGCTTACAATTTATGACAGTAACTTGACAACCGAAAATGAGGCATCAGTCCACAACCTTGTTCAGGTAACAAAACCTGGAATAAGAGCGTGAACAGGGTGCCACATTTTGAACCGTTTGTCGCATATAAAAAGAAAACGGCATATTTTTTTTTATTATGGCGTACAAACGAAGATCGCATCCTCATATACGCTGCATATATATTTCACAAATCGTGCATGCAGGAATATGTGCGGTGGCGATCCGGAATGAAACCTACTGTTGGACGTGTAAAATCCAAAATAGGCTGAGTTCTGAAGGCTTTTATGCAGAGCAAATCAGGTGAAAACCACGAAGTGGCTTTGCAGGGAAGCACCTGTGGGACACATGACGGAGTTTTAACAAATATCGATGGGGCACACAGATGGAGACTAATTTAAAATGCAGTTCGGAAATGCAATTTTCGAGAGACTGATGTGAATTATTTTAGTTTCACGTAGTGATTCAGTTCAGTGGCGGACACATTGTTTAGTTGTTTGGTCTTTTCAAAGCCAGTAGGACGACTACAGTGTGAGGTAGGCAGAAGGCGTGTAGCACGATCCCTGACGGAATGTTTATTCCGTGGACGCAGTTGAGAGTACGTCACTCTCAGCGTCCAGTCGCTAGGTTAGTGACATGTGGACTACGGCCGTAGTTTTTTTTCAAATGTGGGAGAACCTCAGTGTGAGGACCTCTACCCGCATGCGGGATGGCAGTGCGAAGCCAGTTCTATGTAGCATATTTGGTTAAAGCTGTAGGCTCGCTCTAGTGGCGTTTGGCCGGTTGCACTTTACCAACATGTGAGTGCTGCAATCTAAGGGCACAGTCTATGAAAATAGATTGGAGAATTAGGTTGAATGAACGGATTGAGGTAGAGTGTTCGATGCGTGATAGGGTAGGAGGTCTTGGCAGCCAAACCCCCCTTGAAACCAGAGGCACTCCTGATCACCGCAATTCCGGAATTTCTACTGAATGTTTGAACATTACTTTCCCAGCAGGTTTGCAGTTAAAGGGTGAAAAGTTTCTTTTTCTGTAAACTACAGAAGGTCGTGAAGGGAGCGCCAACTTTTTCTCTCTTTCACTGACTAACTGGTTGCTGGACGTGTTTTGCACGAACTTGACGGTGGCTACCATTCGCTCGTCCACTCGAGAGGGCACAACCGATGGATGGGACCACCAGGCAGTCATCGAGGAACGTGGAAGGCATGTGTGGCTGTGTGGAAGTCGACGAAGAGGACTTTGTTGTGGACTTGGTGGGAAGTTTCCTCAAGTTGAGCGTGGCTTGGGAACTTCGTGTGGAACTGTACGAGCGTTTGCGTACTTCGTGGTGTGTGGCAGAATGAACTGCGAGTGGTGTAAATCACAGGTAGGACTGTGTTGTTTGTGGAAGTGCAGCGATGCCGGCCATGCCATCATGGACGGAAGTTGCGTGTGGATTCACCGAAGGGTAGTCACGACTGACTACCTGCGTACCAATCCGGAGAAGTTGTGTAGTGGGACGCTCGAATTGAGTGTGGTGTGTTGTGTTTACTTCGGAGGAGTGTAAGGCGAAGGGAGTGCATCGGAAAATGCTTGTCCAATAATGGAAGTCGGCCACGACTGTCCTAGGAGGCATAGGCACGTGGGCCTGCACGCTCCCAGGAGGGACCCTGAGCTGGACGCTCGGAACAATTTTTCCGTCGGAAGACATGCACAAGTGTTTTCATTTTTCATGTGCTGTTGCTTGCAACAATGTGTATTGGAGGGAACGATCCGTTCTAGGAGGTGGAAGGGCCCTCTGGGAGAGGACTTTTTCTTCGATGCTGCGGTTGGAGGGGGCACCTTGTCATTGCCATGTAAAGAAATCCTTCGAGAAGCGTCTCGGCTGGCAGGTACCCGGAAGACAGGTGGCGGACGAGTGGAGGGAATCTCCGAGGCGCGTTGGAAGCCAAGTAGAGGTGTTTCGTCGAGTGTTGTTGACTTTTTACCATGTTTGTTACGTCGTTTGTTACGAAGGACAATGTTAAGTTTGTGCTACGTTGGAGGACGTTGGACTGTTATTACGTTTGCGCGGATGGACTTTTGTTACGTTTTGTTCTGCGGTTGACGACGTGGGTGTTATGTTTTTTTTGGGGTTACATGTTAAGTGTTTTTGTTTTATTGTTAAGTTTTATCTTGTTTTGCAACCTGGTTAGCAAAGGAGGTTGCAAAGATTGTTGTTAGGGCCAATCGTGAAACTCTGTACTATAGGATGTTTTGTGAATAAATCTTATCGATTCTGAGGTTCTTCAAGAGCTTACAGAATGGTAAGGGGTCAGAGGAACCTAAAGTAAGTCTTCCTTTTGCCTAAGCAAACACTTAGGGGAGGGGAGATGTAACGGGCTTACATGAATGGCAGCGTGCAACTCACGGAGCTTACACTTCGTAGTTCGGCTTGCCTCAATCATGGCGGCCTGCCAGCCTTCCAATTACTGCAGACTCAGGAATTGGACTGCTGCCAGCCACCAGGTGTAAGCACTGGTCCGCTGCGAATCCAGTCGGAACCGGATTCAACCCGTTTGCCTGTTGCCTCAGGCAAGAGCCTATTGTTCTGCCCCGGCCCGAGCGGGTATAAAACGGAACAGAATCGTGAGCTCGAGCTAACTGGTGTTTGGGGTTCTGACTGAACGGTTAGAACCTCTGGAGCCTACAGGGTCAGTTAGAAGGATAAATTCTGGCTGATGCCTAATATGTGGTACTCTGTGTATGGACCCCTAGTCATACAGTAAGGAATGAATTGGAATTGAGTTCTTGAACTTGAAACATCTCGCCCATTCCCTGAGTAGTTACAATTGTGGGAAGCTGACGCTGTTTTAATGGCACTCCACGCTTCCGTGATGTGCGACTGTTGTAGTTGGAAGGTGGAGTCCAGGTTCTGTCGACTTGGTGACATTTCGGGAGAAGCAAGGTTTGAGTGAGAAGGTGGTTTGAGACCAGTGTGTGGTAAGGATGGAACGGGCTTGTTGAGGACGGCCTTTGTGAGGAGATTGTCCGTGAGTTATTTGAACTGAGCAGCGTTTGTGGGTTTCAGGTTTTTAACTTCATCTTTGAGGTTGGAGATGGAACCATGTTGCCGGAAAAGAACGTCCTGGAGGTGTAGGAGGTATGGCTTGACTTTCATGAGATTTTTCTTGTATTGTTTTCGAGCACGAATGTTAAGGCGTAAGTTGTGCTTCAATGTAAGAAATTTTCTCATGGTCGACTTCAACGATCTCCTCGTCATCCAGACCATAGAGAGGAGAAGATCAGGTCGTACAGGAGCGGATGCTTGAACCTGAAGGGATCATTACGATTCAGTGGATGGAGTAGTGGAATCTAGGTGAAGGGAAGGAGAATCGTCCTCTGAATTATCCTGCTGAGGTAAGATAGAGGTGGGCGGAATTTCACAGTCCTGTGGGAGAGGAGTGTCCTCGTTAGGGATGGTATCATCGATGGGAGAAGGGGGCTCCGCCATGATGGTGGGTTCAGCGGAGTGCAGATTATGTTGAACTGGCGTGTGCGAGATTTGTGTCCGATATGGAGGAAAGGATGGTGACCGCACTGTCGGGGGTCTCAGCTGACACAGAAGACTTTACCCAAGATTGTTCGGAGAGGGTCGTGTTGATACCGGAGCAAGCTTGTGTTTTACCAGGAGTCGGAGGAATTGCAGCCGTAATGGGTGCTGGAGAAGTTGCTGCAGAGAGAGATTCTTCCCGTAGTTTGAGGATTGTCTCCGTATGGCTAATTGCCCGACGTTTTCGGGTTGCTGAAAGAAGTTGTCTGGAAGCTATAACCCGCCATTGTGTATGAGGTAATGCAAATAGGGCAAGGATTCTTGTAGTAGTCATAGGTCCTGTGGTACTGACAAACTTTTTTGTGAGGGTCAATACGGTGTGGGTTTAGGAGACCAGCACAGTTACACAGTAAAATTGTTCCTCTCACCTGGTGCTGTAGCTTCAATTGATTATACAAGCCATTGTAGAAACTAATGCGTAGAACTGCACAACAATGAAGTCAACAATTCTGTAGACAAGGACATGTTGAATAATTAAAATCACAATAGGAGAACACAGTGGAAGATTAAATTTAAATTTTTGGTGAAAATTCGTCGTTTCTTCTTCGAAAAGTTCCGTTCACCAGAGAAATCACATTGTTCACTACATCGTACGTAAATAGTTTTCTCCGTATGATGTAGTGAACAAATGTGATTACCTTGGAACTTTCGGTGAACGACGAATTTTTACCAAAAATTTAAAGAGGAACCGAGTGCATCCGTGTAGGGATGCCTGGCAAGGAACGATCTGCACTTTTAATTTGTCTGTGTGCGGTCTTTCACCTTCTTTTTTATCTTAATCAGGCCAAGCCTTCAGTTCCTAATTTTGTTTTAACTCTGTAAACAGCTGACCTAAAGTCAAGAAATAAGCTAGCATCCCAAGTGTATGAATGCTTGTTTGAGTCTGGCAATAAAGCCTGTCAAAGCTCCAACTTTGTACTTAATTCACCCAAATATAAGAAATGATGTATTGAGCCATTTTTTAAAATTTTAATAAAATTAATTTATTTCTAAGCACGGCAACATGATTTTATTATTAACATTTACAACCCATTCCCAAATGTCTATTCATGTACACATATGGCGATTGTATAGATCTGATGGCTCCCTGTGATTCAACTTTGGAGTGCTTCTTGCGCAAGCAATGTCTTGCACATTCCCGCAATGGATGAGACAAAGCCAAAAAATCCTACTTGCCATGGTTTCAGTTCTTCCGCCCACAAAAACCCTTTTGGAAGCCAATGAACCGCATTACACAGGTCAAGTGTGTTCTGAACTATTGTCAACAGTTCAGTTATCTGGCACAGTGTTAATTGTTGATGTCCTTCACTGTAAAGACAGAAACAATCCTTTTCACTTCACCTTGTTATTGTACTTAGATAAAGGTATACTAACTTCATTTAACTAGCCTTACAAAATGTATTTCTCTGAAACCAATTTTTGATAGCAACAAGCTGTTAAGCACATTGCAAAAACTTACTAGTTACCCTCAATAGTGAATTTTACTGCATATCTAATCTAGGATTCTGCTCCCATACCCCCCTCCCAAAAGAATTCAACAGCAGTACAGCGTATCTTTCTTCGGAATTCTTAACTATTCAGACTTCTAACTTTACAATGCTAAGTGGTAGATTATTAAATTTTGAAAAAAATGATATTTTGTATGTTGTAATTAGTCGATTTTCAGCAAATTAGAGCTCAACAATACTTTTGAGGCTTTCAAGCTATGTAGTAAATTTCATCCCAATCAAACCTTTCGTTTGGGGTCCTCCCAAATGACAAAAATGCCCCCTACCAACACTGCAATTTCGTGTCGGTTATAACATAGGCTAGACTTTGCTCAATCCTGTCACCAGTAAGCTATTCAGGCATATATAGTACGTGATGAAGTTATCAACTCTATTTCATCGCTGTTATTATTTACGATACTGGAGTTGCATTATATTTCTAACCTTGTAATGCCAAACTCGTTCACCAGCTTCTTCTTTTGCTTTTGCAGTACCACAATGTAACGGGTGGCACTAAATTGAAAGAAAAAGACAAATATGCTGATAAACACAATATTGTCCAGCTGGCTACTTTTAAAAATAATAACTACAGTACTACAAAACACATTTGAAAACTAAAGGACAAATCCATCACTATTCACAAGTGGTTTATTTTTTAAACGTAGCCCAACACTAACATCTTCTCAATACTTCCTCCTGTACCACTTTCTGTGGGAAAATAATACGCCACACATTTTTAGTATTACGATTAAAGTAACAGACAAGTTCTTTTTTCCATCCCACAAGTCTTATCTTTCTGCTCATTTACAAGTTTGTTTAGTATACAACTACTATAAATATCCTTCTGAAGTGTTAAACGAGGAACAGCCCTAAACACTAATATTGTGACACTGTCTATGTATGGTGTTTAGGCCTTACTCCATCGCCGAAAAGTCGGCATTTATGCTATCATTCGTATACGCGATCAGGGTTTAGCCTAGTATTAATGTGTGCCTTTATTCTCATTTATTCACTTATCATATTTATTAATCCTCTACCGCGGCCAACGTTCACGAATTTTGTTCCTGCATCTCCTCCGTTAATATTTGGTGTGCGATGGTGCAGATGGTGTCTATGGACAGCTACCGTGGTGTAGTTTTGCACCTTAAGTCAGAATTTCGATTGGTCGTTCCATTCCGGAGCTACGGGGCCCCGAATGAGCAGTTTCATTATTTTACATTGTTTTAAACATTGTTATTAGGCAACAATGTATATCAGCAGACGCCAGTATTAAAAGCTTAACGAGCAGAAAAACAACAATGCAAACGCCAGGATAAAGGATATTATCAGAATTATTTTCTTGTACGTTTTAAAATTGCGGTCTTTCAACAAGTCAGTGTAACCTAATGGTTAGGGCGTTAGCCTGCTAATCAAACGGGTGCGAGTGTGAATCCCGTTCAAGCACCCAATATGGATTATTAACTTAATACAGGTAGGAGGTATAGCCAACATTAATCTGGTAAAATGAACTGATAATGGTGGTGTATGATCTTCGTATATGCTCTATGGTAAATACGTTGAAAATGCCCTAAGGTCATATTTTCTAATACGAAGTAAAAAAAAGGGTTCGTTTAGTCGTTTGATTTCAAGTTAACCCTGCAAGTTTCTTACTATTATTTGATTTTCTGGTGGTGGGGTCAGAGTGGGGGCAATATTTGGGGGGGTCATGGCCTAGAAACCTGCAAATCCTTAAACTGCCTTCCCTGTGGTGGAGATTCGTTCGAGGTGCCACCGTAACCATTTACAAGATTATGCTACAGGGTTACGGAGAGCCAGTTCTTCGCTCTCACTTCTTGGTTAATACCCGGGCACATACGCGCGGCCATCCGCTGAAACTCACGGTTGACTATCATCGACACGAATGGGCCCGTCACACCTTCTTGACCCGAGTTATTCACATTTGGAACGTCCTTCCGGAACCTGTTGTACTTGCCTCAAGCAGCAATGCCTTCAAGAATGCCT
>JAHWFP010038411.1:0-21626 GCA_023313725.1 Lithobius niger
GTAGTACCCACCCAGTTCGATTGGTATCCGTAATTAGAAAAATGAATTTATTTAAATAACAATGAAGAGGTCATTATTTTGACACACGCAACCACTTTTACAAAAAGGCACAACTGCAATTTCAGCTTCACATTCTAGCTCCCCCCCCCCACACTGCAGGAGTATTACTTTGAGATGGATCGTCATCACGTGACAATACCATCCTCTCCCCCCCTCCCTCCCACGCATTCCCAAGAGTCCGCTCGAGGCTCTATCATTAGCTTGTGTGTCCATCACCAAACTAAAAGTGACAAACAAGCCTCAGGCCAAAATAAGGGACCGTCCTATGCATAACCACCACCCACGATCCTGTCACGTCATGCAGTTCATCATGTTGGACCACGTTCATGATGAATACGCAACGTTTTTGGTAACGCAAATTCATTCAGATATAGTGTAACTCATACAGCGAGTAACGTACACTTACATGCAGAAAATGAACAAGCAGCAAAAACAGCCGAACAGCTGTACACATTTCTTACGTTTAATTTTTTTCATGGTACAGTTTCTGTATCGCTGACATCTCGTACCAATGATACGAATATTTCTCCCGCCACTTGATCACAGCTTGATCGCAAGCGTCCCGAGGCTGGACTCCGAAAACAGGAACACCCGTAAATTTTAGTGACCGACAACCCAATCGCAGAAGGACGGCGCTACAACTAAAAGGTCGTGGGTTGAATTCCCCGCTCAGGCAGTCTGACATTAATTTCAAAAGGCACTGTAAATAGGTTTGCATCTGTATTTACTTAACCCTACAACTAAAAATATACACGATCTGAAAATCGGGGTAAATCGTGTTTAGGATTTAGTTTTCAAACAAAAAATATTTATCGTATTTATGTTGTTGAAGGGGCTTCTAATCTTACGTAACTTACGTAACTTCTAATCTTTATGCAATGAAATCTGGTCTAGAAATTAGCTCTTTACTGTCTAAGTTGCTGTGTGAATATTGGTGAACACCCTAATTATGTAAACAAAAGACGAATGAGGCATCGTCGGTGATTTTCTTTCTGCCTCTCACAGACAAAAAAATGACATAGCCAGCGGGCGAAATGTTTAAACTTTGTTTTAGCGGCAACAATAATGTCCTCGATTGTTGCGAGACGATGCGGAATAAACGAGCGACTCCACTAGTTGTACATAATTATGTTAGTCAACTACAAAATATTTATATACGTATATTTTTTTATTTTTACTTGTTATTTCTCTTTTAAAAACTTTGTCTTTAGTCAGGGTTCTCACGAAGCTGGAAAACCTGGAAAACTCCGGGAATTTAAACTACATTTGAAACTCAGGGAAAACTCCAAGAATTTAAACTACATTTGAAACTCAGGGAAACTCCGGGAATTATCCGATTTTTTTACAAAACACCTGGAGAACTCAGGGAAATTAAACTACATCTGAAACTCAGGGAAAACTCAGGGAATTTAAACTACATTTGAAACTAAGGGAAACCTCAGGGAATTTAAACTACATTTGAAACTCGGGGAAAATTCCGGGAATTCTCCGATTTTTTTTACAAAACACCTGGAAAACTCAGGGAAAACACAAAGCCAAACTTTTAGGCCTAGTCCTAAGTGCACAATAAATATTTTGTTCAGACATTGCGGTAAAACAAAATTTTTCTTCATACTTTTAGGTGTTGGGCACCTAAAAGTTGTTTGAATCAGGCTACTCCTTTGCACCAAGTCATCCCTAAAAAGACAAGTGAAACTGGTAATATGTAAAGAAAAAGTTCGGAAATTTCGGCAAATAAACTGGAAATTGACTTCAACTAATCTGGAAAACCTGGAAACCACAGGGAAAATAATTTCAGCATTTTCGTGGGAGTCCTACCCGTACAACTGAAACCGAGAGTGAAACACCGTCTCACTGAGTAAATCAAAAATATTCAACATCCACTTGAGGTAGTCAAGTTATCTACTTTATTTTGTCCAAACCCTTACTTCCAACATTGTTGACTGGACTTCATTTTGAGGTTTGTCAGGGGAAGAACGATGGAGGTGGCGCGAGGGGGGGGGGGGGGGGGCACTGGGTCTATTTCCCCTCCCCTTTTTCCTATTTCCGTTACCCCAACCACATCTATTCAGAATGCCCAGAAATCGTACCTACTGCGAAAATACCCACCGCACGCCACACTGGTCACATTTTCTGCTTGGCCAACCGCCTAACAGGTGGCGTTGACGGACTGCCCTCTGGCGACAAAAATGCAAACTACGTTAGGGGCCAGGGACAGCGACTCGCAGAAGCGCTGTATCTGAAGCGACTGGATTTTTTTTTTCGTTTTTTATTAAAAAAAAAAAAAAAAAAAACCGGGCCCTTTTCTGCGTTTTTATTTCGATGAATTTATTTTTATTTATTTATTTTTATTTTTTTGTCTGTGATAAATCCTTTGTCACTGAAAAGAAGGCATTGCCGCAAGTTCGAGTGGCTAAAATATGTCGCGTATAGGCCTATAAGATATAGTTATAGCCAGTTTCGTGCACAAATAAAAACCACACTACGTTTCGGGAGGACAACCTCCCGTCTTCAAGTAAAATAAACCACTAAAACATTTTAAAAATTCATGGCAGTATCTGCCGAGTCACCAAGTCTATAAAAACAAACCATTCAGGCATGGTCAAGGCCTAAAACATTAAAATTATTAAAAATAATTATTAAAAATAATTCATGATTCTTTCGCGAGGAGCCCTGGCTGGCGCTAGTTAACACAAAACCTGAGCTGGGTAGAAATCAATTTCTGAAGCAGTTGATACTGGTTGCCTACTACGCAGCATATTGGCGGATACAAGCGGTAAAGTCAAGCCTAACGAAATCACGGGCGTTTTTTTTCTATATATCGACGTTTTGAAACGCAGATTTTGAACAACTAGATGGGCGCCATCTAGTGACGGTGATATCGTTAACCTTAACCGCTGGTGCAGGTGGAAGCACCAACTTTAGATTCCATAGGGCAGTGACACAACGTGGTATTATTGTATATAACTCTATGCGTGGGCCAGTAACAGGGTTAGATGCAAGGGTCACTGTTGAGGGGGAAAAGAAGGGCCGTCTTACTGAAACCAATGCTGTTAGAGCGGATTTCTTAGCCCTACAACGCGCGATTTTTGTCGATTTGTTGGCAGTTGCTAACATATTTAAGCAAGTGGAATCTTTTCGTTTCCAACCTAGCAGCATAAGGGATTGGAGAAAACAACGTTTTTTTAAGCCTATGAAATCCGCTCTCAAAGCACTGCCTTGACTAGAAGTTCCGTCCCTCCATTTTAATCTAGTGGCCTTTGCAGCTATCTTCTCTTGTAGCCAATATGACGTCACATGACGCCGCTCTATCATTAAGGAGGCACGTGGCTAGTTTGTTGTGTAAAAAGAAATTTCTTTGCGCATTCCTTCGCTTGTTGAAATCAGGTGCTAAAAATAGAATTAAATTATAGTAACCGGCGCTAGGTGATGCAACCTGTCCTTCTGGGAATAGGCACCTTTAAGCCGGCCCGCAGATGCCGGTTGATAAACACTGCGCTATCGCAAACTGCCAAAATAATTCACGCAATTTTTACAAACCTCATGTAGCAAGTGTTATTAACACAATAGAGCAGTGACACGACGTAGTATTATTGTATATAACTCTATGCTGGAGCCTTAATGGGTTAGCTGCAAGGGGCACTGCAGAGAGAAACAGACTGGCGTCATACGGAAGCCGATGCTGTGAAGAGTGATTTCTTAGACCTAAAACGCGATGTTTTTGTTGTTGGAGAAAACAACGTTATTTTAGCCTAAGAAATCCGCTCTTCCGTTGTTTTTTCCTCCATTTTTATGTAGTGCACCTTGTAGTTATGCCCTCCAAAACCTATACTGGTGCCAATATGGTGGCAATTGACACTGCTCTATACGCCCTTCACGAAATTCGCTCTCCCTGGTCCTTCTTACTGGTTGTTTGCCGGTCAACTTTCAAGCTGCGGGATCGCAACGTATGGTGGCTTATTGGGACACACACCAACCTTTTCCTACACACACAAAACTATTATGAAACCGAAACAATGAAGATGGTCACTGGCGGGGGTGCAGTTTACCTTTATATCGTCATAGGATGAAGTATGTCTCATCCGGTGTTGGAATGCCGAAGTTCCGGTTTCACGAAAGTTTTGTGTATATGTAGGAAAAAAAGTTGTTGTTTGTCCCGTTGAGCCACCGTAGTGACAATACGCGTTTCTTCCCACTTGTCCTCCAAACTCGAGTCCTCATCCTATGACGCCTGTCGTGTGTTGTTTTCCACTATAGGAATATGCTCCTACCGTTAACGAAGAGAGTGTATTGCTCTGAGGTCGCAACCCGCCTTTAATTTCACAAAATCCGATCGCACGTAAATTACTGGTAAACTGTGATAATTGTGATACAAACTGTGACAGTGCCTTTACTGACGCAGTTTTACTAATTACGCATTAGGCCTAAATCCGGCAGCGTGCACAGACATCTGAAAGGGTAGGGGCAACTTTCATTAAAAGGGCACGCTGAGGCTTTATTTTTCTGGGGGCCTGTTTTTTTTTTCTTGTCACTCACTTCTTTACCATTTTTGGTCCCTATCTTGGGCTTCCTGGCTTTCTTTTTGCCCTTTTTAGGGCTTCACGCCCTTTTTCGCCCTTGCTGCGAGAATATAAGGCATGTTTTTTCTTCAAAAGGGAAGTTCAAATGAAAAAAACGGGTGACATTGTACATTTATTACGTGTGTAAAAGGTGAATTAATTAATTAATTAATTCATTTATTTTTTCATTTCATGTTATTAATTACAGCTTTTTTCCGAACCGCGTTGAAGGGGCGGTTTCCTATAGTCGCCATATAAGACGCCAAGTCGTTGCGCAATGGAAGAGCGCTAAAAGTGCTGACGTCATCACGGCAACCAGTCTGGAAGCTGCGCAATCGATTTTAATTTCAGGCTTGATGTCATTTTGCGTTCTGGAATATTACTTAAGTGGTGTCGTAATAGAAGTGGAAGAGTGAATTAGGCCTAATGAAGTTGGTTGGCTTTGTTCTGGTGCCGACGGAAACGACCTGAAAAATGGCCGACGATAATGAAAACATGTACAAATGATGAAATGTGCGCGAGGATCATAATAGAAGAGCTTGTACAGGCCTACTCCTCGGCCAGAAGCTGTTTACAAAAAACTGTATGCCATTTTACTTGTCGGCCGAGGGAAAGAAGCGAGCGAGTTTGAATTATTTTCGCCCAATTTTTTTTTTTCATTCTTTATTTTGTTTTACAAGACTGCAGATATATTTACTTATTTATTTCTTAAATGCTCTATTTAATTGGCCGAGCGAGCGAAACGCGCGAGGGAAGTACTCCACTGAATTTGGGTTTTGTTTGTCTGTCTATTAGTCGTGTGTGGGTTTATGTGTTTGGGACACGATAACACTCACAGTTCTGATTTGCTTGAATTTGACGAGTTCGAAATAAGGAGCATGCAATTCGTGATTTCGAATGCAAAATATTTTCGGAGATATTCGAATTTTCCGTTGGAAGGCCAAACCTATTTTCAGTATGTTGCCCCGAGCACTAGATGAAAAACGCAAAACTTGCATTGTTCGTTTCGGTGAAAAGTGATGTATTATAGCATGTTTTGCTTGCCGAGTAGTAATTATTGCGATCTTTAGAACTCCGTCATATCCGTAGGTTAAATGATTTTTTAAAGCAACATACCGCCTGCCTTATAACCTTCCGCCTGCCTTATAACAGCTACGCCTCGATCGCGTCCGCGCATTTACCATAGTCAAGGTCAACTGAGACGCAGCTACTATCTCAGTTGGCATTGCGCCCAATAGACAGGCCAGCGTGAACGCATTAATTATATCGTCACAAACCGGAATGATTCTCGTATTTTAAAATCACAATTTATAATTTTCTAGGCTAGTGTCTTACAATTTTGCTTCGGCGATCTATTGCAATAATTAATTTTAATTTTTACTGCATTAGTCTTTTAGATTTTTGATCTCGTGGTAATTATTAGGAAATTAGTACAACTACATACAGAGATGAAACGTCATGATAATTATAGTAAGCGCGCAATACATCATATACTGCGGGACGCAGTAAATACAGTTAGGGATCGACCGATACAGAAAAATACCGATCCGATCCGATACCGATTATTTTGCCCCAGTCCGATCCGATACAGATATCGAACAGATACCGACATACCGATACCGATTAAAAAAAAAAGTCAGTGGGTCAGAAAGTCAAACTCATATTTCATAATTCTTAAATTGTATGCATAATTTCACACTACATATTCGATGTGCAGTGTAATTAAAGGGAGATCACACGGAGCATATTATACGGACATAGAAAGAAAACTGAATGATTGTTGTTGTGATTTTTGGATGGGTGGGTGGGATGGTTTAAGAGTTTTAAAAACACACATTTTATGGACTCCTAGTAAACGTTTTTAGACATTTTCAGCTGAAAGGCACGTAAAGCCTTTCCAAGTACAAAGCCTTTCAAAACACTAGCGTTTACACAGTGTTTAAATGTAAGACACATTTCCGGTAAAACACTCTCGGTTCCTAAAACATTAGGGTTAACTTGACGTTCAAAATGGCGTCGCTCAACGACGCCGTGAGGACATGTTGAGGAGTGTGTACATAGCTACTAGACACAGTAGTCGATGAGAATATAATTACATTGTTGTATCATTTCATTGTTATTAAATTCGACATCAAGAAACCCGCTAGTACACCTCGGTGAAGTTCAACATTTTAGCAAGCACTAGGCTGAGCCCTGAATGACTGCCTAACACTTACAAAGCGTTGGTAAGAGCGAGTTAAAAGTGAAGACAGTGTAGGGGGTTGAACATACCATTACCATATTTTTATGTACTACGTTATTTGCTCAACAAAAATTCTAATA
Organism: Lithobius niger; assembly: GCA_023313725.1. NCBI lineage: Eukaryota > Metazoa > Arthropoda > Chilopoda > Lithobiomorpha > Lithobiidae > Lithobius > Lithobius niger. Next base: position 6,942 of record JAHWFP010038411.1, read on the forward strand.
CGTCAGGAAAGTGAGCAGACTCCTGTTTGAACCGCGTTTCGCGGTTGCTTAAACCATGTGCAATGGCTGTTTGCTGTGACGTCACGTGAGTTAGCCAATGACGAACGAGAAGAACGGCTGTTTGGACGTCTGATTGGACTAGCCCAGTCACGTGTTGTGCACGTCACAGCAAACAGCCATGGCGTGTGGTATAAGATTACGGAAATCTCGGTTGCATTATTGTAGAGCTGCACTCTAAAAAAAACATGTGTTTTTTAATTAAACACATTTTAGACTCACCTAGAAAACGCTTTACACGTTTATGGCTGAAAAACACACACACACAAAAAGCATTTTATCGGCTATAAGCGTATCGGCTGAGAAGAAACCTCTCTGTGTCTGTTTATATAGTTGCAGAGGTCAAATACGTTTCAAATAAAACACTAGCATTCAAACACTTTATACACACATGCTTGAAACACATATAGCGACGGATGTGTTTAAAATAAAACAGTAGTGTTTAAGATAAAAACGGCAGCGTTCATTTTACAACATATGATGACGTAGGGCCGTCATCAGTTCCACTATCGACATAATGGAGCGGGCTCCGTTTTATCAATCTTTTAACAATCGGATGCCTTTAAACATAGAAACGGCTTTGCCGTCTCGTTGCTGGTTGGATTTTGGCTGTTGATATTGGTCCATTTTGTCATGCTGATGGTAGGTCAACCCCATGTCCGATTCCGGCTTTTTTTTTGTTGATAAAACTTGTCCATACTCCCGTGCTATTTCATCATGCAAAGTTTTGTTTGGATAGTCCTTGTGATTTTCGCGTGATGTGCGGTCTGAGATTACATTGGAGTGTGATCATAGCGGAGCTATACCACGCGCCATGGCTGTTTGCTGTGACGTGCATATCACGTGACTGGGCTAGTCCAATCAGACGGCCAAACAGCCGTTGTTCTCGTTCGTCATTGGCTAACTCATGGTGACGTCACGGCAAACAGCCATTGCGCATGGTTTACGCTCCAACAATAGCGTTTTTGTTAAACACATCTGAAAAACAAGTACGCGTTGTAATAAAAACTCAACTGTTTTATTTTAAACGCTTCTCTCACTACGGTACTTGTGTTTTAAGCACGTGTTTATAAAACGTTGCATTTAAACACTAGTGTTTTATTTTAACCGCATTTCACGTCTGCATTTCACGTCTGCAATCGCTACTAATGTTTTGAAAGTTTTTTTTATCAGCCCACGCTACTGTTTTCTAACAACGTTTTCTAAGTATGCCTAAAATGCGTTTATCTTAAAACACGTATTTTTACAGTGTACGCGCAGAGATCTGGTGTTCAGTGGCTCTAAGTAAGGTCGACAACAGCACCAACCCCCAAATGGTTTCATTCCCAACCAGAAGAGATCAATCGAATTTTCTTCTCCCGTTCTTTTTTCGCAGCCGCGCATTTCTTCCGAAGCATATTTCCAAGAAAACACTGCTATGTCTGGCGCAGCGCTTGCATCCGCGATGGAGAATTACCTCCCACCCCCGATCCCTACTCGCCTATTGGTTTCGACGTTATAACGAGGGTAGAAGGAGCGCATTTTCGATTGTTTCGAACCCACACCGGTTTCGTAGTAGAGAGGTTCGTTGCTGCTATTTGATTCCCCATTGGTTCCTGTGGGAATCGAACCACGTGACGCTGAGGAAATCACGCGCCAGCTTGGAAAGAACGCTGATTTTCTCCACGTGAATTTGCATATAAGGAGACGCTTCCTCCCCCCCCCCACCCCTATCTTTCTCCAAACGGTCCCCTTTCCCCCCTCCTTTTTTTTTTTTATCGGAGTTGACGGGGAAAAACGAAGATGTGCTATCTTCAGAAAAAAATTAGAGATGAAGACCATTTATATAACGGAGTTTAAGAAAATATAAACTGGACGATTTTAGCCGAATTCACCAAATTTAGATTTCACCAAACGGCAAATCGTGCGCGTCTACTGTGACGCGCTATCTGTTGCGCACTGTAAAAACAAGCATTTTAAAATGCCTCTATACCTACACAACGTTTTTACATGGTTCATCTGAGAAACACAAAAACGATTAGAAGTGTTTTCTTGGTGCTGCAGTGAAACGCGATGTAGCTTCGGAATGTGCTGTCTTCAGAAAAAATGAGAGAGGAAGACGATTTATTGAAGGAAATTTAAGAAAATGTAAACTGGAAGATTCCAGATTTCATTCACCAAACGGGAAATCGTGCGAGTCTTGGCGCGCTATCTGTTCTGCACTGATAAAATTACTCAACCTACACAACGTTTTTACACGTCTTATCTGAGAAACAGCACAAAAACGATTAGAAATATCATCAGCTGAGAAAAGATCTTAGTGTTTTTATGGTGCTGAATTGAAACGCGATGTAGCTTCAGAATGGGCTATCTTCAGAAAAAATGAGAGAGGAAGACGATTTATTGAAGGGAGTTTAGGAAATGTAAACTGGACGATTTCATACTCCACCAAATTCACCAAATTTAGACTTCGCCAACAGGTATTCGTGCGAGTCTAATTTGTCGCACTATAAGTTATGCCCTGTAAAAATAAGTGTTTTAAAATGACTCAACCTACACAACGTTTTTACACGTTTTATTTGAGTAACAACACAAAATCGATCAGAAATGGCATTCGCTGAGAAAAGATCTTAGGGTTTTCATGGTGCTGCAGTGAAACGCGATGTGGCTTCAGAAAAAAAAAATGAGAGGCCCTAACCATACGGGAAAATTGTAAAAACAAGTGCTTTAAAATGTCACAACCTATACACAACATTTTTATACGTTTTATCTGAAACTCACACAAAAGCGACTAGAAATAGCATTGGCTGAGAAAAGACCTTAAGTGTTTTCATGGTGCTGCAGTGAAACGTGATGTATAGCTTCAGAATGTGCTGTCTTCAGAAAAGATGAGAGATGAAGACCATTTATTGAAGGAAATTTAAGAAAATGTAAACTGGTCGATTCCAGATTTTACAAACTTCACCAAATTTAAACTTCACCAAATGGGAAATGGGGAAGTCCACTATGGCGCGCTATCTGTTCTGCACTGTAAATACAAGTGTTTTAAAATGCCTCAAACTGCGCAACGTTTTGACTCGTTTTATCTGAGAAACACATAAAAACCATTATAGAAATAGCATTGGTTGAGAAAAGACGTTAGTGTTTTCATGGTGCTGCAGTGAAACGTGATGTAGCTTCACAGAATGTGCTATCTTCATAAAAACAAAAAGAGAGATGAAGTCGATTTATTGAACGGTATTTAATAAAATGTAAACTAGAAGAATTTAGACGTCACCAATTTTAGAATTCACCAAACGGGAAATCTACATCGCGCGCTATCTGTTGTGCACCGCCAAAAACAGTGTTTTTAAATGTCACAACCTACTTGGTTAAATGCAAATCAGCAAACGCTTTAAGTTATATGATTGAAGTCCCCACTCTAGCAAAAAAAAATATCCGTTCCTATTCAACATTTTTCGACCAAACTTGGCCCGATAGTAAATAACTGGACACTGGCAAAAAAAAAAATGCCACCAAAAATAAAAACCCAAAAAATAAGTGATGTCTGAAACAAACCCCACAGGGGTGAAAGAACCTGGCGTGTTTCCGCCAATCAAAGTAGTGATATCAGAGCAAAAATGGCTGCCACCAAGTTGCTACATTACTTGCTAAGCTAATCACATCGACTAATACTTCACAGCGTTTAATGAAAAACTTGAGCGTTGCTACGGGCTTTGTCAGGTTTTTCATGTAACCTCAAGGATTAGCTTGGCAACTAAAGTAGCAACTTGGTGGCAGCCGTTTTTGCTCTGGATTGGCTGAAACTTGGCGGGTTCTTTCACCGTTGTGGGTTTTGCTTCAGATACGTCTTATCTGAAAAACACGCAAAAGCTATTTACAAATAGCATTAACTTAGAAGAGACCTTTCACGACTTAAGCAATTTTATGGTGTTGCCGTGAAACGTGTTTATGGAAAATACAAATTCGTTGCAACACAGGCTGACTCCTAACCAACAGAGACTCACAAACTTATTTAAACAGCAACTTAATTTAATTTTCAACCCTGTCTTTTGGGTCTTGTTCACCGACAACACAAATTAACACGCTGAAGACAATATGAAATGTTGGGTAGACTGATAACATAGCCTACTTACAATCAATCATGACGATAAAACCGAACAAGTAACAGCTTGCAGCGACCAAAGCCACTCGCCCATCTTGAAATGTGACGTCACATCCTGCCATTACAACTTATTTACAGACAGATTTTTAAAATTCTTTTCCCATTTCTCCGTGTTGGGAAAAGTTTTTACAGTGGTCATAACCCGACATTGATTGACTGAAATCGTGTAAGCTTCTTAACAAAGTTGAATCTTTTCAACCTTTTCCCAATACAGAACCTCAGCGTTGCTAACATTTATAATCACACGTTTTCAAGAACACTCATTTTTGGAAACTTACGTGATTTCAGTTAAAAAATGTCGAGTTATGAGCACTGAAATCAAATTCCCAACATGATGAAATGGGAAAAGTTTTTATTAAAATTCATCTGTAAGCAAGTTGTAATCATAGGATGTGATGTCACATTTCAAGATGGCTGCGTGGCTTAGGTAGCTGCAAGCTTTGATTTTCATGATTTATAGTAAGTACGTACATTTTCAGTCGACCCAACATTTTATATCGTATTCAGCAGGTCCGTTAGTGTTGTCGGTAAACGCGACCCGCAAGACAGGGTTGAAAACTAAATTAACTTGTTTGAAAGAATTTGTGTGTCTCTGTAAGGAAACGGGCTGTGTTACAATCCAGTCCAACCCGCAAATTAATTGATGAATCAATAACAAATTAAATTTCGACACTTCATAAACAAATGCATGAAACACGTATAGACCAGTGACATTTGCCGCCATATTGGCACCGGTATGGGTTTTGGAGGGCATAACTACAAGGTGCACTACATAAAGATGGAGGGAAAAACAACGGAAGAGCGGATTTCTTAGGCTTAAAATAGCGTTGTTTTCTCCAACAACAAAAATCGCGCGTTTTAGGTCTAAGAAATCACTCTTCACCGCGTCGGCTTCAGTATGACACCCTTCTGTTTCTCTCTGCAGTGCCCCTTGCAGCTAACCCATTAAGGCTACAGCATAGTGTTATATACAATAATACTACGTCGTGTCACTGCTCTATAGCAATGGAAGCATTTAAAAATAAAACGGTAGTGTTTTAGCTTAAAGGGATATACCTCCCAGCGCCATTTTTCTCGATCCTCCACATCAAGTACGCCCCCAAAGGTCTATTTACTTACCGTTAGGCTTTCTCTTGCTAAAAATCCGTTTTAAAATGTAGCGTTTTCTGTTGAATATTGGGGAACTTTATTTACGTTCTTCCAGAACGAATACGATCCTTTGCGCGCCTACAATGACTTTGAAGTTTTATCTGTGTGTGCGCAGTACTAATTTTAATCGTTTGCTAGTAATTACTATGAGATCAAAAATCTAAAAGGCTAATGCAGTAAAAATTAAAATTAATTATTCCAATAGATCGCCGAAGCAAAATTATAAGACACTAGTCTAGAAAATAATAAATTGTGATGTTAAAATACAAGAATCATTCCGGTTTTTGACGACACAATTAATGCGTTCACGCTAGCTTGTTTATTATGCGCAATGCCAACTGAGACAGTAGCTTCGTTCAACGCTGCGAGGAACGAAGCTACTGTCTCAGTTGACCTTGGCTGTGGTAAATGCGCGAATGCGATCGGCGCGTGGCTGTTATAAGGCAGGCGGAAGGTTATAAGGCAGGCCGGATGTTGCTTTGAAAACACTAGCCTAGTGTTTATTTTACAATACAATCCATAATTGTGTTTGTCAAAAACAAGTTTCAAAACGGATGTGTTCTAATAAAATCCAAAGCATTTTATTTTAACAACTTTCTTCACACCCGTGTTCTAAATATGTGTTAAGAAAGGTTTAGAACAATAAAACCTCCATTCATTGCCGAGGCTGAGGTAACTTCTAGAATGGATAAATCAGGCAAAGATGGAGACTGGTCCATGTATTTTAATTAGAATTTGGTCCAAATTAAGATAAATTATAACTCCACCTACCAGTAGATTATTGTACCAACAAATTGTAAATGTCAGCCAACATCTTTGTTAAATAGCCAAAATGTATTAAATTTAAGCAGCCTACATTCCAAAACTCAAAAGCGACCTTACAACTATTTGCAACAACGCTTTCCCAACTTGTGTAGTCGCAACTCTGACGTCATAGCGTTGGTTCTGGGGAGCAATCGGGCCTCAAGATTTCGCAACTGGGCGAGTGCTGTAAGTGGGAGAGTGCACGCATGCGCAACACAGCAAAATAAGATGACGTTTGTAACACTCCATGATTCGAGTTTCTGATATGGTGGTTTTTTGTTTTGTTTCATCCTGATGGTTGATGAAACAGAAAGGCTACAAAAATATGGCTGTCTGACCCCTTGGGAGGCTGTTACATAACCAGGGCAGCTCATGATGTGTTGTAGCTTTAGTCCCAAGTTCTACGCTCGATGACGCCATTTTCTTTTTAGGACTGAATCACGCAGCGTGTTCGTAAACTATCTTGGTGTGACGTCATCATTCAGCTCAACAACGCCTTAATAGCTTAGAATGTATAGTTCTTTCTGTGCTTGAGGGCGTGTTGCAACCAAATGTGTGTTTGCATCATTTAGCGTCATCTAGTGGTATCTAGCGCTAGCTTGCAGAAAGTGAAGGAATTCACAAAGAAATTGCTTTTACCTTCGCAAACAAGCCACTCGCCTCTTTATTAGGGAGGAAAAATTGGGTACATCGTCGTGCACCTGGGTACAAGCTGTAACAGTTAACGACATCACTGTCACTAGATGGTGCTACGGTAGATTTTTTACTTTCTGCTGTGGCGCCGTCTAGTGACAGTGATATCGTTGACTGTTGCAGCTTGCACCCAGGTGAACGGAGACCGTACCAAACTTTCACTGAATAATAAAGAGGCACGTGGCTTATTTGAGTCGCAAAAAATAAAATTTTTTTTTGCGCATTTCTTCGCTTCCTGCAGGCAAGTGCTAGACATTATTAGATGGCGCTAAATACAACAGACTTTCATTCGGTGGCAACTCGCCGTTAAAGGTACATTCCTCCCAACGCCATTTTTCTCGATTCACCACATCAAGTACGGCTCCAATCCAAAGGTCTATTTACTTACCGTTTGTCAATTCCTTGCTAAAAATCCGTTTTAAAATGTGGCGTCTAGGAGATTTTCTGTTGAATATTGGGAATTATATTATTTACTGCATCCTGTGATTATATAATCCTTTGCGCGCTTACAATAACCATGACGTTTCATCTCTGTGTGTGTGTGCATGTACTAATTTTTAATCGTTTGCTAGTAATTCCCATGAGATCAAAAATCTAAAAGACTAATGCGATAAAAATTAAAATTATTTATGGCAATAGATCGCCGAAGAAAAATTATTATACTTGCCTAACAAATTATAAATTGTGATGTTAAAATACGAAAATCATTCCCGTTTGTGACGACACAATCTTTAACTTGATGCTGTTTCGTATACTATTCCCAATGCCGACTGAGATAATAGCTGTGTTCCTCGCTGCGAGGAGGAATGCAGCTACTATCTCAGTTGGTGTTGTATTCCTACGCCGAGTCTCGCGAGACGTTGCGATAGGAACATACGCGTGTGGAGGTATGTGCGTGGCTGTTACAAGGCACGCCGGATGTGCCTTTAAGATCGTTCAGAAAAAGGAAGAGCGTAACAACGGAAGTATATGATAGCTGGAATTTCAAATTTCAGACGGCTGTAAACAGTGCCATTTTTTTTTTAGCATCGTCAGAAACTTTCTAAAATGGGAGCGTCGTGTTCTCCCTATACATGTCGCTTACTTTCAACTCTAACCCAATCATAATCATCGGGTGATTTATGCAAATTGCGGTGACGTATTTCCACGCACAACCGATGCCGGTCGGGTACACCAAGATTTCCCGCGCCTCGTTTTCAATTTTGGGCCGGAGAAAAATGATTTAACGTTTTTCATGGTTCGTTTAACCGTTTAATAAAGGCGGCATAGTTGGACCCATCCAAAGGTTGGATGCGATTAAGGGGTATGATTTTGTGACCAAGGGAACACAACGCTTATTTCGGATACTATAAGGATGGTGTATGCTTCGGACTCACAAAATATGATTTCGCCAAATCCGTACGTTTCCAGAAACATTTTTCCCGATTTTGTTAAAACGAATTTCAGGTTTACTTTTAAAGGAATTGTTTACTAAATTTGTTAAAAATCGATGCCGTCGTGCTGTTGTACTAGTTCGTGTCGCGAGCCAAGAGGAGAGGAGCTACGTCACCATAGTTGCCATAGTTACTAAGTACTGGCAACCACAATGCTGTTCGTTAAAGACGTAAATTAACCAGCGGATATTACATTAATTTAGTAAAGGCGTGTTTACGAATAACAGCTGGAACATAATCGCGATGGCAGAGACGTCGTTGCCATGGTAAACAACGCTACCGGAATTAGCTAAATCCATCGTCGTTGTCGCATAATCCGTTACACTCTGAGAAATCAATCTAAGAAATCTAATTCGATTTCTGTGCTACAAAAGCTCTTTAAATCGGAATAACTTTACGTATGAAGAACTCTGCAAGGATTTCAAAATTCCTGCATTAAAACAATTTCGTTTATGCCTTGGCTTGAACTTCATGTACAAACTTATTCACAACAGAATTCAATGTTGCTGTTGTGAAATGTTGAAAAGATTGCACAACGTTCTCTCTGTCTGTGCTAGAAAAACATATGTTATTTTTGGTGTGCCTACTGCTCAAACTGAATACCGGAAGCGTGTGTGGCACTATTCACTTTCCAACTTTTGTAATGAAAAGAATTTGAGACCGTTCACCACATACAAGAGTTGGAAACGGTCTATACAAAACTGCCTCACCCCTCATCATTCTCTCTGATTTTTGTCTGGTTTTGTTTTATTGCGCTTTGATTTCGTAACTGGGTTGTAATTGCCTATAAAATCAATTTTGAAATAAATAAATAAGGTAAAGAATTCCTCCTGACCAAACAATTTTCCAGTCGATTCTGAGCTCACATTACAGGCTGTTTTCGCTGCGAGCCGACAGAGCTAATAACCTGCCGCCATGTTGGAATTTCAGATGATCACTTTTAGCTTAAAGAATGCAAAGGAGAGTCACTGCGTAAACGGGTCCTAAGGCACGTCTCGCACGAGCACAAGTGCGGGACAACTATTGCGGGACAAGTTGCCTTTCCAATAGAGCAGTGACATTTGCCGCCATATTGGCACCAGTATGGGTTTAGGAGGGCATAACTACAAGGTGCACTACATAAAAATGGATGGAAAAACAACGGAAGAGCGGATTTCTTAGGCTTAAAATAACGTTGTTTTCCCCAACAACAAAAATCGCACGTTTTAGGTCTAAGAAATCATTCTTCACAGCATCGGCTTCAGTATGACGCCCTTCTGTTTCTCTCTGCAGTGCTCCTTGCAGCTAACGCATTAAGGCTCCAGCATAGAGTTATATACAATAATACTACGTCGTGTCACTGCTCTATACCGTACTTATGTGAATACGAACGAAGGCACGTCGTGTCGTTAACAGTTAGGCTGACGAACTATTTTTTTAATTTTTTATTTATTTATGAATTTAACCATAAATTGACTATATTTCATCAAACATAGTACGCTAACAAAATTCAAGACCATTTTAAGGCTCATACTATGGTTTGTTTTCGATACGATAACCCCGAAATGCGCGCCATGTTGGATTCTGAATCCTCGTTGCGACCAGCTATTTATTCTACCGTCGTCTGTTTACTGCCAGGAGCTGTTATTTGCACAAGAACAGCAAACTTTGGAAATAGCGAGAAATGACAAAAATGTTGTAGCAATTTTTACAATTACTGCTGCACCTTGTTCTTTTTCCGTGTAGTTATTTATAATACGTTGAATTTGTTGTATATTACAACATCCATTTAGCAGAAACTGGAAAGTAATCGTAAATAAATAACGGTTGACTAGCAAATCGCGTTCGGCGAGCGAGATGGTCTCGTTGCACAAACGCGCCCTAATACGTTTACATACTAGTGGGTCTGACGCCTTCTTGATTCAATAGTAATTGTCCATTTTCTACACGTAGTATACTACATGTATTTTGCCTAACTAGAACTAAAGTATTCAAGGCCGTTTTCGATTGATGTTAAATGTTCTGTATTTAAAATTTAACGATTTTCAAACGAACGGGTGCTTTGAAAAGTGGTATAGGCTACCAACCAAGATACTAAACTTTAAATTTTAACTAAATGGAAGGGTGTCAGCGCGCGACAAAATCCACGTGACATTGAGAGGTACAGCGTAAAATGTTGTACTGGTTACACAACATTGTTGAAGGATATAATTTTTTTTTAGCAATATAATGTGCTACTTTTAGAAATTTGTTGGGAAAGGTGGCGCACGTATACGCGAAGAGCATTTCTGGTAACGAAAAATGATTGAGCAAAACCCGTCAAAAAAATTCAGTTAAATGACTAAAAAATGATTTCACTCAAAGGGACATAAATCCCAGTTGGCTTTCCTGCATGACTCGGTTTTGCGACATTGGTTCAAACGTATGTAAATCATTGTCAAAACATTCATTTTCTAGTTTTTTTCTTCTTGCGTACGAGGTGATTTAGCGACATTAACTCTATAGTGTCCGCGGCCTACCTTCAGTTCGCCCCAGAATAACACAAGTAATCGATTGTATGTTTTTGGTAGCAGAGTGCCTTGTTGATATCCAAAACAGTTACAAAAACAATGGCGGCCGTCGATTAAAACCGTCCCCTCCAGGAAGACGTAGCCGATCACAAAATACGTGCAGGACTCAAGATACGCTGCGCACACAATATCCTGTGTTGCCAGCTGCAGTCTCTCCGGGTCGCACGATACACCGGAAGGATTTATGTCCCTTTAATTCGTGTAAATAACTAGCAAAATCCATAAACATAATTCCCCAATGTCCATAAAATTATTCTTTGTACTCTAAAAAGACAGGGGTGTAAAACCGTGCGAGTATTCATTCGATTTCTCGAATATTTCATTTTGGGAGACCCGTAAAAGCGATTCCGCAAAATTCATGAACATAAATCCGAAAAAAATTATTCTATTCCATAAACAAACGGCTGCAACGACTACCTGGTCGCAACCGAACGTCTTCTGTACACTTCCGCACATCTCTATCCTACATGCAACAGCGCTCTCTATTATGCAATCTAAAAGTATATTTACCATCACAATTGACGGTTAAATGTGTTAGCGTTTAGGCCTATAGTAATACCTTTTAGGCCTAATTTTTTACCTGCCATTTTAAATTCGTAAGTAGTAGCTTGGGTTCGAGAGTACGCTTATTATTTATGCAACACGGTGCGGAGATTTGACGTTGCCATGACAACGTGATTTAAGGCCTCCTTTTCAGCTTTTAGACCCGATTTTTACTTGCCGTTTTAATTTCGTATGTAGCAGCTAGTTCGATTCGAGAGTATATAGGCCTATTCATTCAAGCAACAAGGTTTCGAATGAATTTTAAATGAAGCTGGAATGTGTCGTTGACTAAAGGCTTTTGTTTTGACGGCTGCGTGTTTTCCTGCAGTGTTTATATGCGACAATCAAATGTTATTAATTCATTGAGTCACAACAAGGAAACCTATTAATTATAAGGAACTACACCGTGTTATTTAATTAATTTTTGGTCTCTGTAGCCAATGATGGAAATCTATCTGGTACCGTTCTGAATATGGAAAAAAAATGACGGACGGACTGGCAAAATCGTTGCAATAGTCTTCTCAGCCATTTCGACTTTACAGAAGATTAAATATTAATGAAATAGGCAAAAATTCATTAAAAAAATTAATAGCATCCGTAGTAAAACGGCAACAATTCTTAAAATGAGATAATTACTGTACCCTCGACATGATACACGCGCAAGTCTGAAAACAGCAAAAACAGTAAATATTTTCGCGAATTTTCGACAGCAATGAAAATCTTCGTAGGAATTTCTCCTGCCGTCGTCTTCTTTAGGCATTAAGAAAAGTTCACTTCTTCGTATAGGAAGAAATTCCTACGAAGATTTTCATGGCTGTCGAAAATTCGCGAAAATATTTACTGTTTTTTGCTGTTTTGAGACTTCTGCGTGTATCATGTCGAGTGTGTTAGAAAGTGAGTCCGTTTTTCAAATTACTCACTCTCATTTTGATTTCATCATCTAGCATTTACAAGACATAATAAACCATACAGGCTCAGGAAAAATTTAGGAATGAACTTAATACAATAAAATATAATTATTCAAAATAATTACTGTTATTTTTATTATTATTAATAATAATTGTCAGCGATTAAAGTAAGTAATGATACTGACTAATCATAGGTGGTCAGAGTCAGGCTGTCGCGTGACGTAGGTTCCGGGTTCCGGCATGCAAAATATCCTAGGTATTTCCTAGCAAAATTGCTCCTCTCATCACAAGATAACCTGAATAGTTGAGAGGGATGCAAAGGGTCGTATATAAAGTTTATATAAAGGGTGTCGACAAAATGATTCACCCCATAAAAATATTTAAAAAAAAAAAAAAAAACGAAAACACATATTATTGAAAAACTGTAAAGTGCCAACTGTTTATTAACTCAGAAAGTTTTATTCGCAAAATTTTTGGTGATGATGGCCTCTTAATAAACCTGCACATGCGCCTCTTTTGTTGCTTGGAGAATATCCAGTCGAAAATCGATTCCTCCCCAAACATTTTAATGCATATCTACTGATGATACGCTGTTTGTTGTCCTGGTTTTTTCGTGGGTCTTTACAAAGGGCAAAGTGTACGCAAGAAAGGTAACTTGTGTGTAGGATTACGGGACAAGATCACCCAGCTCATAAACATGATCCACCCAAAACCAAAACTGGTAGAAAAAACCGCCAAGTTTCCAAAAACGATCGGCCTTTGAAGGTAGTGATATCATTCACATTGATTTCTGTCGCATTGGGATTTATGCTCAACATGCCAAAATATGCTTTTAGTTGCTTATAGTTAACAGACACATGGCTGCTAGTGAGGCCGTCTTTTTTTATCGTTAACAATCAATTTTTTTTATTGTATGTATTGGATGTATATAATGGGATGATTGACTGTTACTTGGCGGCGACACCCTAGCGTGTGTCTAGATTAAAAACGTTTGGGAAGAGATCGATTTTCGACTGGACATTCTCCGAGCAACAAAAGGAGCACATGTGGAAGTATATTGTGAGGCCATCATCACCACAAATTATGTAAAAAAAAAAAGTTATTGAGTTAATAAACAGTTGGCACTTTAACAGTTTTTCAATTTCTGTTTTCGTTTTATTTTTATGTAATTTATTTACGGGGTTAATAATTTGTAGACACCCGGTACAGTATATAATTTTTAATTTGTTATCTACAGAAATGACGGAATCCGCCAAAACATTTAATTAATTTTTTATTGGTTGGATAAACGTTTGTTGAACATTAGCGTGTTTATACTTACGTACCCTCACATTAAAAAAGGGGTGGGAGGAGTTGGAACTCATCACCTATACGGCATATTAGGTATTTCGTAGCGTTGAAAAGTGTGTTCGGCAAGAGCCTATGTTACTGTAATGAGTTTGTTGCGTAAAGCGCAGTCGGGCTTAAAATGGGGGATATTTTCTGGTCCAGTGAACGTTATGCGTTGGAGATTGGGAATGGCGTGTGGGGGTGGGGGGGGGGGGGGGGGGGATAGAGGCGGGTAATAGAGGTGATAGGAGAAAATGGGAAAGAACATGTATTGGATGGGAAGAGTGTGGTTGTGGGAAGATCTTCCCATCCGTGGCGGGAATAGTGAAACGTTGCCAAGTGTGACATTATAAAAAAGTTTACAACGGGAAGGGGGTATTGGGGATGAATTTTCGAGTCTGTGGGTAGTAAAGAAGGACATTAAAGGCGCTTCAGATCTCATACGTCAGAAATCATCGTTTCTGTATCCGGGAGCAAATTTAAGGTTCCAATCACATAGAATAAATATAGAAATAAGTAATATCGTTAAAATCACTGAAGCAAGAAAGAAGTATACATGGTGTCTCAAAAATTCAGACACCCTCCACCCCAATAACGTTTTTGTCCATTTGATGTAGGAAGAGACTTTGGGAGACGTCACTGACAAAAAGTACCCATCCGTTCACGGGTACTGGCAGAAAATAGGAACACGGTATGGCGGAAACACTAACGAACATGCACAACGGAATGCACACAATTTTGTGTGTCGGTTTATGTTTGCGAACACTGCTAACAAAGCGGGTTTGCGAAGATGTTCTCCTCAGATTTAATTCTTTCGAACGAAATAATACTTGGCCTTGGCTTCAAAAAAGAAATTTTAAATAACTTCTTGAAAGGGCTCCCACTTCTGGTGGACCCCGGTTCTTTGCACGTCATCAGCACACGTACTCTTACTCGCAGTGATGACTCTTTAAAGTCTCATTCCCAAAGTGACGATTCCCAAAGTCTCATTGCCAAAGTGATGATTGATAAAGTCCCATTCCGAAAGTGACGATTTCCAAAGTATCATTCTCAAATTGTTGATTGTCAAAGTCTCA